>CM076681.1:31120520-31358020 GCA_038501925.1 Xenopus petersii | reverse complement strand
TATTTAATAGTAAGGGCTTGTACACTTAGGGGCATATTTATCAAGGGTCGAAATTCTAATTCAAAAAGACCAAACAAAATTTAGGGGCCGATTCACTAACTTCGAGTGAAGGATTCGAAGTTAAAAAACTTTGAATTTTGAAGGTTGTATTTGGGCTACTTCGACAATCGAATGGGCTACTTCGACCTTCGACTACGACTTTGAATCTAAGGATTCGAACTAAAAATCATTCGACTATTCGACCATTCGATAGTCGAAGTACTGTCTCTTTAAAAAAAACTTCGACCCCCTAGTTCGCCATCTAAAAGCTACCGAAGTCAATGTTATCCTATGGGGAAGGTCCCCATAGGCTTGGCTAACTTTTTTTGATCGAAGGATATTCCTTCGATAGTTGGATTTAAATCCTTCGGATCATTCGATTCGAAGGATTTAATCGTTCGATCGAAGGAATTATCCTTCGATCGTTCGATCGAACTATCTGTGCTAAATCCTTCGACTTCGATATTCGAAGTCGAAGGATTTTAGTTCCTAGTCGAATATCGAGGGTTAATTAACCCTTGATATTCGACCCTTAGTGAATTAGCCCCTAAGTGTAAGGTTTTTTTGGGTTTTTTTGGTCGAATAGGTCCGTTTTCGTTTGAATAGGTCCTTATTCGGCCAAATTCGAATTGTACGAATCTAAGGAATTCGATTCGAAGTTTTTCCCAAAAAAAAAACTTTGATTTTTCAACGACCACCAATTGACTCCAAAGACGTACAACTTTTACTGCACTATTAAATGTACTTCCTATACAAAAAAAATTTTTTTTACCACCCCAGTCTGTTTCCTCCATTTTTCTTGAAGTGTGCAAGCCCTTAATACAGGTATGGGACCTGTTATCCAGAATGCTTGGTATCTGGGGTTTTCCGGATAACGGACTGAAACTGCCCACATTGTTCACCTGTTCACACTTTATACAAAATGCTAATGGGGCACCAGCACTGTGTCACTGTATGTAGTACATATTAGAATGATAGCTTTCACTGTCCTCTGCTTGTGTGTGCCATTCTGTGCTTGCCCAGTTCTGCTTGTGTGTGCCATTCTCTGCTAGCCCAGTGCTGCTTGGGTGTGCCATTCTTTGCTTGCCCTATGCTACCTGTGGAATGTAAGCCTGTTAGGGGTTTGTTCTTGGGGTTTATTAGCATTTGGAAATTGTTGTAAAGGAAAACTATACCCCCAAAATAAACACTTAAGCAACAGTTTATATCATATTAAGTGGCATATTAAAGAATCTTACCAAACTGGAATATATATTTAAGTAAATATTGCCCTTTTACATCTCTTGCCTTGAGCCACCATTTCGTGATGGTCTGTGTGCTGCCTCAGAGATCACCTGACCAGAAATACTACAACTCTAACTGTAACAGGAAGAAGTGAGGAAGCAAAAGACACAACTCTGTCTGTTAATTGGCTCATGTGACCTAACATGTATGGTTTGTTGGTATGTTTGTGTGCACAGTGAATCCTACGATCCCAGGGGGCGGCCCTTATTTTTTAAAATGGCAATTTTCTATTTATGATTACCCAATGGCACATACTACTAGAAAAGTATATTATTATGAAAATGGTTTATTTACATGAAGCAGGATTTTACATATGAGCTGCTTTATGCAATATCTTTTTATAGAGACCTACATTGTTTGGGGGGTATAGTTTTCCTTTAAGGGCCCCTAAGGTTGGGGGGGTTGTTATCCACAGGGGAGTAGAGGCATATGGATTTAAGGGTATGTTGTAACATGACTTCAATTTTTCACATATGAGTGATGAGGGATTTCCCTGCAGTGAGCACCAACCATTTGGTTTTTTGGTGTGTTACCACCATTAATGTGGATATGATCTTAAAAGTTCTTGTGGCAACATGGATGTGGTTTACAGTGGGTGTGGTTTAAAAGGAGGAGTGGCCAACACTGACTTCTATTATCGGCCCTCCACCACAGAAGTTGGACAGCACTAGATTAGGCTATCGACACACGTGCGGATATCTGCAGCGTTTTGCTTGGCAGCTGACTGCAACATAAATACGTTACGGTAGCGTGCTGTTGCCGAAGGTTAAAACTCCTAGAAAGTGTCGGCTTTTTTATAAAAACCACATCGCGGAGCACGCCGCAAGCGCTGCTGATATCCACACGTGTGTCCATAGCCTTAATGTAAAAATAAAAACTGGGTAAATAGATAGACTGTGCAAAATAAAACATGTTTCTAATATAATAGTTAGTAAGCCAAAAATGTAATGTATAAGGGCTGGAATGAGCCAAATGGTTTGGTGGAGCCTGTTTAGATGATAAACACAATCTATATTATGTTTAAAAACAATAAAGTAAGTGGTTGTAGGCAGCAGCCACCAAGTAAGAAAACGGAACCCAGTCAGAGCAGAAATCTGCACCCACCTACTCACACAGCCAGACTAGCAGTAGAGGACAGATGGGTTCTACTAGTGATTTATAATGCAAGGAAAACCTCAATGTTGAAATACAAGAAAGCATACTAAAATTCGAGTTTTGTGAATTTTAGAATTTTAGAGTTTCCACTTCAATTAAATTTTTTTCTTTAACACCTCAAAAAGTAGTGTTCTGGCTATTATGTCAGACATCCAGTCACTCCAGCCTTTATACATTACATTATTAGAAACATTTTTTATATTGCACAGCCTATCTATTTACCGAGTTTTTGTTACAATGAATTGTTCCTTTAACCCAAAAACCCCAATCGAATAAAACCATGGGGGGGAAAAAAAACTTGAATGCATCTAAATCATATTCTACTAATTTCCAATGGGTCTACACACAATTTTTAAAAATGTGAGTTGAAAAAAAAAAAGTCTCTCAAAATTTGCCCACGATAATTCCCACTGACTTCAATGTGAACTCACAATCTTATACATGCCAAATTTTTACATTCTATGTTTTTCAAATTTTTTTTGTCCTTAATCAATATTGAACATTCAAGTTTTGCAAGCTCTAATTCTAATTTGTGAGTTTGAACACTCCTATTGCAGAGCGACTACACAGTGGCACATTCCATTAGTATTGAGACATACATACAGAGAGAGTGGATATATTTACGAATCCATTACCTTTATGGTAAGCAGTTTCTGTTTTAATGTCATGGCTATCTTAATAAGTTACATTTAAAAGATTGAGAAATCTAGTGTATCACTACTGGACTGAAGAATCACAGAAGAGAGTGAAAGAGTGCAACAGTTTTACAGAGATCATTGGAAACTCACACACTTTTAATGGCCTTTTCAAAAACCAAATACAGGGTAAGTTTAGAAAATCACAGACAAACAGAATAAATACAAAGTATATTAAATAGAACGGTTTATGCAAAATCCCCATTTTAAACATCATCTTGCCAGTGATCTGCAATGCTACCCGAGAAAAATCAATTATCAACTGTAATTCTGCTACTGCCAGAATGCCAAACTGGTAGGGTTAAAACTAGGCCTGAATTAGAAATGTGGGGGGCCATATGGGAAAAATAAGTTATTCAGGGATGTGCAACCTGTTAAACTACAACTCTCACCTTGCGCTTATCTATGTGGTGCTGGGAATTATCGTTTAATACCAATAAGTGGAATAGTCTTGTACACACTCTGTGGCTTATAATAGTTTATGTGTGTGACTTCTGTCTGTATAACTTAATAGCTAAATATTCAAAAACAGCTGGAGGCCCTTAGAGTAGATATCTCTGATGTAAAACAAAAATACCACATTTTTAAACAATAGATGTCTCGGTTTTCGCCTAGGAACCCCTGTGGTGCTGAAGGCCCACAATGAACCCTCCAAGCCCTACCATGAAACTGGCCCTAGTAAAGCCTCCTACACCTCTAATTAGGGTTGCCACCTATCCGGTTTTGACCTGGACAGCCCGGTTTTTTTAAAGGGCTGTTCTGGTCAAAACTGTCTGGCAGGATTTCCCGAGATTGACACGGCACTCAGACAATCACTAGGTCATAGCCCCGCCCCCGATGTCACAATCCCACCCCCATCACATCACAGCCCCGCTACATCAAGGCCCCGCCTCCCATCAGTGGGAAAGGTAGAGTTGCCACCCGGCCGGTATTTTAAAACACCTGCCAAGGCCGGGGCTGGTATTACAAATGTACCGGCAATGCAGTTGCCGGTAATTTGTAATATCCTTTAAAAAAAGCCCTTGGCCTGCCCCCATTTGCGCAGAGTCTTGTAGTCTTCTTCACATCTCCGTGATGTTGCTCCGCCCCTTTTTGTGTCACACTGTGTAGCCCCACCCCTTTTTGCATCATGGTCCGCCTCCTTTTTGTACCCGCCCCCCACCGGCCGGTTATTTTTTTCATTAAAGGTGGCAACCCTAGGGAAAGGTGGCAACCCTACCCTAACTTAAAAAAGTCAAAAAAATAGTGGAAGAATTGACAGGGGTTTTTATCTCCTTTGATGTAGATTATATCCAGCCACTTGACACTATTTTTACCATATTGTTATTCCAAGTGGATATAATATACCTATATAAAAATATTACATTTTTTCTTTTAAAAGCAACCATTCTTTGTGGAACGTCATCCTCACTGCATGTGGAATGGTCAGGTCCATTGCGTTTCACTGATGGCACGAGGCTGCCTTAGTATCATTTTTTTTATTAATATTTCAGATTTCCTTGCTGCTAGCTGGTTAGTTGTCCGGACCAGCGGTTCCCTCAAACAGTTCAGAGCTCTCTGATGTTCCTTGGACTTGCCCACAATAGCGCTCTTCTAGGTTCTCTTCATTTGCGTGGCACTCTTAAAATGTTGGTTTGCTCATGTACTCCTCCATTGTCTGCAAAAACAAACCATACGTTTCTTTATCCTGGATGCTCAGCAAAACTACTCAGTGGAGTTGTATCCACACTATTAGTTATGCTTTCAATAATGAGGAGCTAAAAACAGCCCACGTAGTTGTAAGTGTTGAAGAAGACCAGAACAAGTGCGACTATGTATATACAGTGGTGCTTGAAAGTTTGAGGACCCTTTATAATGTTCTACATTTTTATATGAATGTGACCTAAAACATCATCTGATTTTAAAACAAATCCTAAAAGTAGATGAAGACAAAAACTTAGTATTAACGAATGAAACAAAAATGATATCTGGTCATGTACAGTATTTTTTGAAAAAAAAGATCCAATAACAAAAAGTAAGTGCATCAGTATTCTCTTACTTTCACTCAGTATTTGCTGTGACCCCCTTGTGCAGCAATAACTACAACTAAAGTTTGCAGTAACTGTTGATCAGTCCTGCACATCGACAATGAATTTTAGCCCATTTCTCCATAAAGAACATCTTCGGCTCTTGGATGTTTGTGGTTTCCTCACATGAACCGCTCGCTTTAGGTCTTTCCACAATATTTCACACTGTAGGTGTGAATGATTGTAGGTTTATGCACACACGCAATGCTATGTAAAGTGCATCACTACATATCACATTATATTTTAGAAAATGCAATGCTTTCACTTCCTGGGCTGAATCAATGTTTGTTTTATATTAAAGGATAATGTATCTCACATTGTACATTAGATACAGGATGATTTACCCTGTACTGTAAATAATTCATAATAATTGTGTTTTAGCAAGATGCCCAGTGCCGGCTGATGAAACAGAGCACCACAGCATGATGCACAACTACCATATTTTAGTGTTGTATTGTATTTGCCATATGGGCACTGTTAGATGGGAACAACACATTTTACCCTAAACTTTGTCAAAAGAGCTTTAACACTACCCACACCTCACAGACACTGGGTCAGTGGGCAGCACTTCTTCCTTGCTGCACTGGGGCCTCAGTTTGATTTACGGATGTATTTTGGATTCGGCTGAACCCCCCAAATCCTACATGAAAGATTCGGCCGAATACCAAACTGGATCGTTGCCCTGTCGCCATTTCTGAAAAGGATCGCAAGCGGAGATTGGGTCAGTTATTTCTAAATAAAGACTTAGCAATTTCAAAGTTTAATATGTGTTTGCGTGTTTTTTCGTAGCATACTAACAAATGTTTTTTAGACAGTTTTTGCTGTTACTGGTCCTTTAAAGCTTTATACATAAACAACCAAGAAATGAAGACCAGATGGTGAAAGATACAGGGAAACCCTAAATCCTGTTTCAGAAGGATAATGAGCCCAAGCACACAGTCAAAAGTAACAAGTGCTGATCTCCGTTTAGGGTTGCCACCTTTTTAAAAATTTACCGGCTGGTGGGGGCGGGGACATAAAGGGGCGGGCCGTGAAATCAAAAGGGGCGGGTCATGATGTCAAAGGGGGCGGGGCCCGCCACGGACATTAAGAGAAGGAAAAGATAAGTTCCAGAGGATTGGGGGCAGGCCGAGGGCTCTTTTTAATCGTATTACAAATTTACCGGCAGCTACATTGCCGGTAAATTTATAATACCGGCCCCGGCCTTGGCAGGTATTTTACCGGCCAGGCCGGTAAAATACTGGTCAAGTGGCAACCCTATCTCCGCTCAAAAGGAGAATGTACAAATCTGTTTAAAAATGGATGTATACATGCATCATCCAACTAACCACAACAACCTGGAGCAAATGTACTTGGAAAAAATGGACCAAAATCATTCTCAAACACTGTAAGGGTTAGTTCACATGAGGAGATTCGGGGAGATTTTGTCGCCTGGCGACTAATCGCCTCGTCTTCTGGGCGACAATCTGCTCGAACTGCCTCCTCGTGTCTTCCCATCTGCTATAATGAAAAGTCGCCTGCGATAAAGCACACACGGAGATGCGTTTTCAGAAGTTGCCCAAATCTCCTCTAATTTCTCCTCGTGTGAACTATCCCTTACATTAAAATACTTGTCTAAATAAAAATCATAGAGACATTTTATATGTCTGCATGATAGTAGCAACACATATTAGGCACTGTGTTGTAGTTCGATTTTCCTCTTTAACATACCCTTAAAATAGGAAACTGGATAGTGTTTCATGTGTCACACCTTCATTCTATGGCTCTCAAACCATTGCAAGTTCTTGTATTCATGTTATACCTCTTGTAGCATGTCAGAATCCTCAGCTGCTCTCGCCACAGATTCCTTTGAAGTCTCTTGAATTTCACCCCCCATGAGGAACTCATCCAATATAAAGTAGGCTTTCTCAAAGTTGAAAATTATATCCAGTTCACAGACCTGGGAAAGAGAAACAATGATTAGGGGGCACATTTACCTAGGGTCGAATATCGAGGGTTAATTAACCCTCGATATTCGTCCGTCTAAGTAAAATCCTTCGACTTCGAATATCGAAGTCAAAGGATTTACCTCTATTCCTACGATCGAACGATCGAAGGAATAATCCTTCGATCGAAATATTAAATCCTTCAAATCGAACGATTCGAAGGATTTTAATCCATCGATCGAAGGATATTCCTTCGATCAGAAAATTGTTAGGAAGCCTATGGGGACCTTCCGTAGGTTTTAGGTGGTGAACTAGGGGGTCGAAGAATTTTTTTAAAGAGACAGTACTTTGACTATCGAATGGTCGAATAGTCGAACGTTTTTTAGTTTGAATCGTTCAATTCGAAGGTCTTAGTCGAAGTAGCCCATTCGATGGTTGAAGTAGCCCTATTCGACCATTCGAAATTAAAACTATTTTTCCTCTATTCCTTCACTCAAGCTAAGTAAATGGGCCCCTAGGAGTTCTACCGCTAATTGGCACTAAAGCTGGCAGCGTTTAGCCTTCTATCTGACAAACAATCGTACATAAGCAATCTTCAGACCTGCCACTAACTATTCAGGTTAAATAAAGTAGTAAAAGAACAAATCCGACTATGTTCTAGCCATGACAGCAATCAAACGAAAGTTATGTTGGACAAATAGTAGTGACAGTCACCCATTGATATCGTCAGATAGGCAATACATGTAGAGATATCGTTAGCCGACAGAAGTCTTCTAACCTGTCTGTCTGATTGATTAAATGACAGATCGACATGGTATGAAAATTGTTGGGATGATTCACACAAGGTTGTAAAATTGTACGAATCAAAGGTATCTTTGCGTCAAAAGTGTTCCAAGGTAGCTCTCTCTGCACTGAGCTTTTCCAACACCACCCCTGGATTTCCCTGACATCCTAATGGCATTACAGTGCTTTCTCTCACCTCCTTTCCTATACTGGTGCATTATCATAATGGTGGCAAATCAAACTGAGGATGTCATTTCAGCACTGAGAAAGACACAGCTTTATTTTGGCTGAAACTCAGGTGCACTGGTTTGGGAGTGGAAGCACATGAAAGAATAAGATGCGCAGTTTATTTGGGAGTTTGGCCAGAATGGATTTTTCTTGGAGAGGTGCCACCCAGTGGTGAAATCTCAAAGAGAGCATTAAAAATGAGACGAAGAGATATGAAAAAACCAAGATGAATCTGCCTGGAATGCTATAATCTATATAATACTGATAGTACCCCTTTACAGTTAAAATGATAGTACTGTAGAACAAAATAATTATGAATAAACATAAAATAAGACTGGAAACAATTGCCGTTAGATACTACAACACTCCAAACACACAATAAGTGCAACATATGCACACCAGTGTGTTGTTGCTACACATACTGTATAACATGGCCTACATGCTACATGTTAATATGGACAAACAATAAGAGGAGCAGTATTGGCTGGTAGCATGTGCAAAGTTGTGTGTCTTTTGCAGGCATTCATCTAGTTTAGTTCCATAAGATAGGTTTAGGGAACTGTCAGAAACCATTTAGAAATCATGAAAAGCCAGCATATTTTTTAGTTGATGTATATTGCAAAGTTGCTTGATATTTTTGCTGAATTCAGAAATCAGTATTTAGTAAAACCACACATTAATAGAGCAACTTATGCATCAGTATATCAGTATATGACTGCCTTACATTTCCAAAGTACTTATCCAGCAGCTCCACAAGCCTGTGTACAAGCTCTAGCGTCAGCAGCTCATTGTCCTGATCCTCAATAGCGCAACAGAAGTACAGACTGGCGTACCTAGAAGAGAGAATACTCACATTATTGGCGAGAAGGATTGCTGTACAGCTGAGGACATTCCAGCACTTACTGGACTAGACTGAAATAACATAGAGTCTGCCTATAATAAGGATTGTATTAATTACTAAGGGCACAAAACAGTCATTTTGCCTCTATACTGTCCTGTTAGTATGGGTATAGCACTATAGACAAAATCTGAAGGACGTGTCACTGGACTAGGCTACACATACTGTCTACCTATATGGCTGATTTCCAGCTTGGCACACCAGTTGGAAATGTGGCCTTGAGCATTTCAGCTATTACTGCCTACCCTGCTAGTGCAACAGGATCAAAGTGACTTCCAAAAAACAACTGTATAGCAAGCAATTGATGGGTATATGGTGGAACATACTAATGTGGTTATTGCATCAGAAGTGATTTTACCTATAATGCTTTGCTGTGCCCATACGAACAGAACAATTTTGATATGAGACAGAATGACTGTGTGTTTTGGTAAGACATAAAAGGATTATTTTCGATCTTCTGGGCAGTGTGCAAAATGCACACATTTTTGCACTTTGCACACTACCTTCTGCTAATGCAGAATTATCACAGGCCTCTGTGCTCCATTCCGGAGCCCCCACCTGCCCGCTACTGGGCCCAGTGCCCATGGCAGATAGCAAGGACAGGGTTGACCTGCACCTAGGGTTGACCTGTCCTTTTCAGAAAATTTCTACCGCCCGCTGGTGGGGCAGTAACAAAAGGGGCAGGTCATGACTTAAATTGGGTGGAGCCACATCCTGCAATGGCCAGAAGGTGGAGAAAAGGTAAGTTTCAAGCGGAAGGCCAAGAGCTTTTGTTAAGGGTATTACAAATTTACCGGCAACTACATTGCCGCTAAACTTGCAATGCCGGCCCCGGCGGGTGTTATGCCAGCTAAGACGGTAATATACCAGCTGGGTGGCAACCCTACCTGCACCCCCTGACACTATACACTTTGCACCAGAAGAATCATGCTTGCCCCCTCTAGTTTTATTTGGTTTTGGGAAGCCAACTCATAAAAACAACTAGAAAAGATTCACAAACCCACCCAAATTAAAAAACTAAGTTCATCTAATTTAAAAAATATATTTTGTATAGATTTTTGCAAGTTTTATTTTTTTCTGCTGTTTAAATAATTTGAACATTATCTCAATAAAAAAAAAAAAATAATGTCTGGTTGTTAGGATCAATGACCCCAGCAACCAGAAAGTAGACTAATTGTGTGATGATTAAATAATTAACTTAACAAAGACCAGTGTCCCATAAAACTAGCTGCAGGAGGTTGTAAAGCAGACGTTTCATAACCAGTTCATACAAAGATTACCATTTTCACAAAAATATTTATAGTCCACAATTATATTTCATTTCTGTAAACAAAGGTTTAACAGAACAGTCAGTGAAACAAGACCAATCTACTCATATTTAGTACACCCCTGCCTGCGGGAAAGGAAACAAAATCATGTCATATGAGTCTGTTAAATGTAGATAGTGCTCCTTACTAAAACCAGTGTTTATTTTCAGTTTCTCTGTACTTGCTTTGGGGACTACACCTATTATTACCAACAATATTTCATTCAGACACTAACCAGGCTTAAAAATGGGGTACCACCCACTTATTATGCTTTTTTTTACCACTAATAATTCTAGCACACATTATCATAATGCTGTGATTCACGGTTTCTAGTGGCAGTTTTCTTGATGTCAGAATATTTTTAATCTGAAAATCATATTTCCTGTGTCATACATAATTTTGGATTTTTTTTTAACATGAAAATAAGGGAAACCCTACCATGGGTTCATTGCACCCACCAGGAAATTATTTATTAGATTAATGGCAGTTGTGGCACGCACACAACTTGCAAAGGCTCCCTTGTAGCCTTGTACAGGTATGGGACCTGTTATCCAGAATGCAGGGTACAGATAAGGTTTGCATCATCATATTTAAGACTACTAAAGAAAAACATAACATAAATATTAAATATGCCCAATGTTATTGTTTTCCTCCAATAAGGATTAATTATATTTTAGTTGGGATTAAGTACACTGCTTTATTATTGCAGGAGGAAAAAGGAAAGCCATTTTGAATCATTTGATTAAAATGTATGGGAGATAGCCTTCCCATAATTGGGATTTTTCTAGATAAGGGCTTTCCGGATAATGGATTATACACCTTTAATCCATTATCTAACAGTGGGACACTCAGAGGGAATAGGTTACAATGCTGTGTGTTGCTAGAATGGGAAGACACACATTTTAACAGTGTGGGTGGTTTTAAGTTCAGGGCTCTTAAAAAAAAAGTAATTATGCAACTCTTATCTTTGTCTGGGAATTTTGAGAAAGGAGAGGAAAGCAGGTTTTACATCTAGAAGGGAAATGAATAGAACAAGGAAGTGACTAAATTATACTGGAAACATTCTCAGACCTCCTCAGGCATTGAAATACAAATCTTTTACAATTCCCCCCCCCCTTTTTTTTTAATGTTTTGCTTTTATTTGTTAATTTTTTGTTACATGATCTGTTGTATTTAAACACACCCCAAAATATCACGTTCCGTCCAAAATGGTATTCACAAGTCTCAGTTATTTAAGTCCTTACCTCTTATACACAAGTTTTAAGTCTTTCCAGTCCACAAAACTGCTCATTTTTGGATTTCGACTCAAAATGATTTGTACTAACTCTCTTGTTATCTTTCGCTTTTCCTTGTCCGGTAGCGTCACATACCACTTCTGCAGTCTCAACTTCCCCTGGCGGCTGAACAACAAGAGAAATCGGATCTGTAGGGTTCGAACATAAAACTCATATTTACACATTATCCTACATTCGCAGGCATCAAATCAGCAATAGCAATTAACTTTGCTTGTACATGTAAGTTTTCCTTAGGTAAATTATCGATGAAATGTAATGGCAACCAATCACCACCCATAAGGACGAGTTCAAATGCATGAGATGCTGGTACATTATTTTGTACTGTGTTAACCTTGTGCAATATAAAGAATAGGCTTTGCATTTAAATACAAGGAGGTTTCTTTCTCAATAGGGAGCCATTACCCATAAATATTTATATGTATACAAATTAATGTGCCCCCTCCCTCCACACAACCACAAAATCCCCTAAGGAGGAACTACACAAACTAATACAAAATAACAATTATCCACAGTTTGGGAAACAATGTTATACAGTTTGAAAAACCAGCAGCTCTATCCCTCTTTAATTATAGCCTCTGATCAAACCAACCACATCCACTTTTTGTGTTGTTATTCTAGTGCCAACATATTTGCCAAACCTTTATAGATATTACACTTCATTCACATGATTTCCTGCACCAGCAGAGGTAAATTCACATACACACTACGGTCAATTGAATCAGGAGCTAGAGTCCTGTGCAGAACCAATTTATAAGACCCGAACCAAAACCCGCCGCATATTTACCCACTTTAATAAAAGAAGAAATCTTCTAACCTGTCTGATCGACTAAACGACTGATCGCCATGGTATAAAAAATTTCTACGCATGGTCTGAAACCATCAATTTGTGCAACTTTATATTTGTGTCTACGGCCAGTTTAAGGCAAAACAGCAGCCTTGTACAGTCATGAATATTTGGGGATTTATTTGCCCTTTTAAAAAAGTATTGGAATTCATTGCACTTGTTTTCATGACAATAAAAGCAACTGGATTCTATTTCACTGCTTTGTGAAATATCAGCCATTCATATCTCATATAAACTAACTTTGGCTGTCACAGAAAGATTATATGAAGGTTTGTGTGTGAGTCACTGTGCATAGGAATAGGGTGTGGCTCTGAAAAACTAAACTCCAGTGTATTTTTAATAGGGATGCACCGAATCCACTATTTTGGATTCGGCCGAACCCCCGAATCCTTCGTGAAAGATTCGGCCGAATACCGAACCCTAATTTGCATATGCAAATTAGGGGTGGGAAGGGGAAAACATTTTTTACTTCCTTGTTTTCGGACAAAAAGTCACATGATTTCCCTCCCCAACCGAATCCTGCATCCCTAATTTTTAACCACATTTGTTAGAGTATGTATTGCTGTAGATATGCAGTGTAGCTTAGAATGGGGGTAAATTAGAACGCCGGGTTAAAAAGAAGCAGACATCCACAGTTGCGCCAGCATTCAATTATATGTCAGTGCATGGTTATTAATAAATTTTGCTTTTTACTGTAACACATTGTGTCTAATTTTCTACAGTGCAACGGGATAGGGGGATAAGTCCTCTTTTGTACATAGGATAATTGCTTAGAATGGGGGTATTTACACACACAAACACACATGACATATATAATTGTAATAATTTGTTTCATACGTTAAATCAAATCCATGCAGGAATCCCCAAACCAGCTCTTATTAAACCAATGACTCTAGTCTAGAACAACTACAGGACACATGAATAATTGCTCCAAAAATGCATCCATTGGTTCCTAAATATACATTTAAAGAACTGTACTGTCACCTGCTAAATTTTACTATCTCTGGCATTGAGGTGACAAAAATGAAATAAGTAGTTTCTTGGAATTTCCTATAACTCTACTTCTTGGGCTAATATCACAACAGGATTTATGAATGTTTTTTGCAGCTATATGACAAAATACTGCACATTTTCACTTGTTGATGCCAATTGTAGACAACTGGCTTTGCCTCACTCTAAATCTGTAGCTCAGGACTCAAACATTGGTCCCAATGCTGCTGCTGCTGCTGGGGTGGGGTTAGTCTCCTTTTTGCCCCTTTACTATCACTAAAACAGACAACAATAATAATTAAATGATGGTGCATAATACATTTTTAATCAATTGTTGAGTCACACATCTAATTTCCAGCCTCAATCTGAGTGCTCCCTAAAGCAATAGTATGGCAGACATGCAGCCTGAAACTGCATCAAGCAACATCTTCACACAATATGCATGCACATGTGCCATACACGAGGCAATTCCAATTGTCCACAAAAGAGTAAACAAAGTGTGTGCTGACTTCAATCTGTATGTTAGTAGTTTTCTGGTTATAATGAGTCATAGACATTTCTCTAGTTGCATTGTAAGAATAACTTACATAACAATGACTTACTGATTTAGAAGTTGCAATGGTTTAATTGTTTTATAATTTCATTGTAGATGAGGTTGATACTTCTATCAGGTTCATTATTTTGTCCAAGTAAATGCTACCTAACTTCTTGCAGGGAAATAAATTTGGAGCGGTTTTAAATAAATGTAATGCTACTCAAAACAAACTAGAAGCCAAGAATTTCATATAGCAGTTCCCATACCTTTACATTCATTATGTAGGGCTTGCTGACATTTCAAATAATTATCTTGAGTTCCATTTAACACAACACATTTGGCACTAAATCTAATGGAAACCCCATTCTGGTAAAACATGGGAGCTTCAAAGAAAACCTATTTAAGGGCTATGGCACAAAGGGCTGAATTTTTTTTTTTTTAAACAAACCAAACATCCAGGTTTAATGCATCCAAAAGAGTTCCCTTACTTGCATTAATTTGTCCTGACAAGCATAGTGGATGTGGAGAAGGGAACAAGGAGAAAAAACTGGGGAGGTAAGGGAGAGAATGACCCATGCAAGATGTAATGGAGAAGTGGGAGCAGAATAAAAGCAACATATTAATGGTGTCAGAGGAAGAGATATGTTGCATAAGAGGGTGACTACATACCAGAATAGAACAGCAGATAGAATAAATGTTACATCAGTGGAGACAAAGGAGACAAGTGTAAGGAAATAAAAGTTTGAAAAATTGTTGTACATTACAAGCAAAGAGAAAAAGAACAGTTTGATATGAGGACCCAACATGAGGGCTCAGGCTGGATTTTAGGGCAAATGCTTATTTGATCCCCTGGATACCATACAGTAGGGTGTCTGTTACACCAATATTTTGTGTATCCAGTATCTACAACTATGTCTGTTAAATATGTACATATCTGTAACATTGTTATAAGCCAGAGTGCCCATGGAGGCAAAATAATTTGAAATTTGGGGTGAGATCATAAAACATCAATAACTAATGTGCTGAGGTTCTGGAACTGCGTATAGCTTGTATGGGTACAGCTCATCGTTTTTTTCTGATTCTTATTGAAATACAATTGATTGACTAAAACTTGGCAGGGGGAAGTTCTGACACACAAATTGCATGGATTATTTATGGTGGCCCTGCGGCATCGCACAGAGACCAGTCAGCACTAAGCTGTCATTGAATTTGTGCAATTAAAACAAAGAAAATCAAATTTATGCCGTGTTGTTGTTGGTTACGCCTATGATTGTTAATTACCTCCTCAGGGATACCAAAATCATCCCAGTGTTCCATCTCAGCCAGCTATGAACAGCGCATGCATGCAAAGGAGTGCATGCTTTAATATATATTTATGTATATGTTATAAAGTACTTTTTCCGTTCAAGGGAAAAAATCAGTAGTGCTGAGGAATTGCAAAACCAGGATGGAATGTATATGGTTTGTAAATATAATTCTGTAATAATGTATGCTGGTGGTACAGTCAGGTGATTACTAAGAAGAAAACAGTACAATGACACACCAATAGAAAAGGGAAATGCCTTTTTTCAGCCATTTCTGCAGAATAACTCCTTCAACTGTTAAAGAGCAATGTGTTTCCCCCACCCTTCATTTTCTAAAATTTACAGAATGGTAGAATCTGCACTGATGCAAATCTGTAACTTCTGATGCAGATGCTACGTCATTTTTACTGCAACAAAAGTACCTGGGAAGTACCTGGGAAATATGGAAGATATTCCATTCAATTCCAACTGATCTATTTAACTAAGAAAGAATATTATATATTTATAACAATTGTCATTAAAAACCTCTGTTTGCATTGGTCTGTAAGTGAGGCTAAATGGGTACCTTTCATGGTAACCAATAAGACTGCTCGTATGTATTTAAAAAACAGTAATCTGTAGTAAAATGTGTAAATTTTTTTTAAGATTAATGTGACCTATGTGCATGTATATGGAACTGAAAGCCATTGTCTCTTGTTCTGCATTGGTCTGTAAGTGAGGCTAAATGGGCACCTTTCAGGGTAACCAACAAGGGTGCTCCTATTTTTTTTTTTAAAAAAACAGTAATCTGTAGTAAAATGTAATTTCTAAAAAAATGAATGTGACCTATGTGCATGTATAGGGAATTGCAAGCCACTGTCTCTTGTTTTGAATGTCTGTAAGTGAGGCTAAGGGTAAGGCCACACGAGGAGATTCAGGGAGATTTTGTCGCCTGTCGACTAATCGCCTCGTCTTTTGAGCAACTATCTCCCTGAACTGCCTCAGCGTTTTTCCCCATAGGCTACAATGAAAAGTCGCCTGCGGTAATGCACACACGGCGATGCGTTTTCAATAGTTGCCTGAAATTGCCTCACTGAGGCAACTTTGCTCAAAAGACGAGGCGATTAGTTGCCAGGCGACAAAATCTCCCTGAATCTCCTTGTGTGGACTAGCCCTAAATGGGTACCTTTCAGGGTAACAAATAAGACTGCTCCAATATTTTTTTAAAAAAACAGTAATCTGTAGTAAAATGAATTTGACCTATGTTCATGTAAAGGGGAAATGCAAGAAGTTTTCTCTTGTTTTGTGGCAGAGGCACTAGGCTACAGCATATTTAGTAGTAACCAGTGGCGTAACTACCGGGGGAGCAGGGGGTGCGATTGGGCCAGGGCCCGCACCCCCTCAGGGCCCCCCGGCAGCTCACGCGCCACTTATTCCGGCCAGTTCCAGGTGTACGGAGGGGGGCGGGGGCCCGGCTGCGCGTCCTGCGCCAGGGCCCGCCCCCCTCTAGTTACGTTGCTGGTAGTAACACAAAACTGCTCAGCACTAAGTGCATAACAAAATGAAAAAAAAATTCAAGAAGATTTAAAGATGACAATATCCTATTTTATCCCCCCATTTGACCTAGATCACTTGCAGCTTAGTTAAATGGGAAGCACTTTGGGGTCACCCAGCCCCTGCTGTTGGTGCAGGAACATTAAGCAATGGATTGCACACTGTACTTCCCACAAAGCATAAAGAAATGTGACATGGGGCATGTGTTTTTAATTGGCTCTACTTATGGTGGCAAACAAAACAAAGGACATGTAGCATGGCCCCAAGCAAACAAGCAACTATACCTACAATCGACTAAACCTCTGATACCTGCTTCATACACCAAAAACAGAGGCTATGTTTATCCTAAACCGATGAGATTATTTAAGTAAATAAACTTTTTTGCACAATTCTGCCCTTGTGGATTTGCACGTGTCAGTAAAAAAAAAAACAATGACAAAGGGTGACAATACTGGAAATACAACTAGAAAATTTGTATACAGTATAGATAAGCAACAGGCGTTTACATTAAAAACCTTAGTGCAAATGAATAAGCGCACAATGCAGATTTTCAGTTATTATATGTGGTTTCGTTTGCTTTTTATCAGTTGGAAGAAATGTGGGCCAAAGCAAGTGCTGTTTTATAAAGTTGTGTTTGAATGACTTGTAACCTCTAAAACAGGCATGTCCAAAGTGCGGCCCGTTTTCAAATTCAAATTTCAGCCTCCATCATAAAATGAATAATAATGAGCCCCCCCCCCAGCACAGTGCGATCAGGAATCCCATAGCAGTAATATTTGGACACATTAGTGAAATGATCTGCCACTTGATCTATACTGCTGGTCTATAGAGACGCGCTGTTTTCGCATACTTCTTTAGGGCTGAATCAGCAAACAGACAGCAGTATAGACCAAGTGGCAGATCATTTCACTATTGTGCCCAAATATTACTGCTACGATTACTTGATTCCTGTAATTTAATGTTAATGGTTCAAAGAATGTCGGGCTGAATGCTCGGCCCCCGCACATTTTCACCTCACCAAATCTGGCCCTCGTTGCAAAAAGTTTGGGCACCCCTGCTCTAAACGCATTTTCCTTCCAGCGGGGAGTCAGTCATGATGTCAGGGAGTCAGGATGTCAGTCAGGGAGTCGGAGTCAGGGAGTTAGTCAGGCTCAGGCAGAGGATGTCAAGGTGTCAGTCAGGGAGTCAGTCAGGATGTCAGAAAGTCAGAGAGTCAGAAAGTCAGAGAATCAGGGTGTCAGTCAGGGAGTCAGTCAGGATGTCAGAGAGTCAGAAAGTCAGAGAGTCAGAAAGTCAGGGAGTCAGAGAGTCAGGGAGTCAGAGAGTCGGGGAGTCAAAGAGTCAAAGAGTCAGTCCCCCCCCATCACCCCCCAAGCTGTAAACCAATAACATGGCAGGGCCACATATGACTGGGAACAAGGGGACTTGTGGAATGGCTACTGCCCACTCTCAATCTGAAGTAGGAGCTACCAGAGAGACTGTTATAATAATGACAGCAATTAGCAGCCACCTTTAACCCTTTAGTTAAGCGGGTGTCGCTGAAGGTTGAAATTTAGCATCACCCACCAATCCATGCGTGTTTATAGGGCAAGACTCGCCTATGTGCCTCACTGGTGGACTAAAACGCTACTGTCGCTTTAAATAAAATCCAACAGGTGCGTGAATGAATGTCCCCTCAACAAACACATAACTACATAACTACTAGCAACTGTGCAAAGGCTTTACAGTCTTCCCACTCCCCTCACGCTCCCCCCTTACCATTTCTGTTCCGGCGGAAAGACAAGCGACAGGTGACACTGGCTCAGGTAAGGCTGGAGCTGCCACACCACCGCCACCATCACCCCGCCCACTCACGTCACGTACCTGCTGCCCTGTTAAGACGAGACCCCGCCCACTAGGCATTTCCACACAAATACCTGTGCATGAGAAGCCACACCCCAATAGAACGGGAGAGCCAATGAGTTGGAAAACCAACGAGGCTCCGCCCACCAAGGTACCCGCTGTGGAACCAAATATGACAGTGAGTGAAGAGAATGACCTCGCCTTCGCTGACATGAGGCTAATTCTGCGATTGTGCCCTGAGTTTAGTGTTATGGCACTACATACAGACCTCTATGCCTACGGGAGATGAAGTGCCAGCCAGTGCTGTGAGAATGACTTAAAACGGTAATTCACCTTTAAGGGAACTTTTTGTATGTTATAGAACTGCTATTTCAAAGCAAATTTTCAAAAGGTCTTCATTATTTCTTTTTTTATAGTTATTTGCCTTTTTCTTTTGACTATTTGCAGCTTTCAAATGGGCGTCGCTGACAAATGCTCTGTAAGGCTACAAATGTATTGTTATTGTTACTTTACATTACTGATCCTTCTATTCAGGCCTCTACTATTCACAGTCCTGTTTCTTATTCAGACCAATGCATGGTTGCTAGGGGAATTTGGACCCTAGCAACCAGATTGCTGACATTGTCAACCGGAGAGATGCTGAATAAAAAGCTAAATAACTCAAAAACCTTAAATAATAAAAAATGAAAACCAATTGAAAATTGTCTCAGAATATCACTATCTACATCAGTGATCCCCAACCAGTAGCTTGTGAGCAACATGTTGCTCTCCAACCCCTTGGATGTTGCTCCCAGTGGCCTCAAAACTTTTAAGCTTCAGGAGCTTATTTTTGAATTCCAGGCTTGGAGGCAAGTTTTGGTTGTATAAAACCAGGTGTACTGCCAAACGGAGTCTCAATGGAGGTTGACATTCCACATTGCGGCTATCAAATGGCCAATCAAAGCACTTATTTGGCACCCCAAGAACATTTTTCATGCTAGTGTTGCTCCCCAACTCCTTTTATTGCTGAATGTTGCTGATGGGTTCAAAAGGTTGGGGATCCCTGTTCTACATCATACTAAAAGTTATTGCAAAGGTGAACCTCCCCTTTAAGCACAAGGCTTATTCCATCCTCTGCCTAAGGGGGGTTTAAAAGTGGCAGTACACCCACCTCAGAATAGGGCTTGTGCTCAACTTAATTTTTGCCTGTAGTTTTAATTTTGACAAATGAGAGAGCCGCCCATTATGCGTATTATGTTCACGTGACTCAAACGCATACGCATCATTGGCTCCTTCCCGGTGAAGGCGGTACAGTGCTCGCGATTGTTGGGGCTGGAGGCGTTTTATGGAAAAATAGTGTTGGTTCCTCCAGCCAGAGTGTGGACTGTATTTTGATATGTACTTTTTTTTATAAGGTGTGGGCTGTATTTTGATATGTACTTTTTTTTTATAAGGTGTGGGCTGTATTTTGATATGTACTTTTTTTTTATAAGGTGTGGGCTGTGTTTTGATATGTACTTTTTTTTTATAAGGTGTGGGCTGTATTTTGATATGTACTTTTTTTTTATAAGGTGTGGGCTGTATTTTGATATGTACTTTTTTTTTTTATAAGTGCCCTTTAAGATGAGTTCTGGAATCTACCGTATAATGCACTAAGTTGATGTGATTCTCACCCAAAAGAGTAAATACACTAAACTGTGTAATCCAAGGTCAGTGTCTGACCCCACTTGGTTCCTTCTGGGGCAAATCTGAACCACTTAGATCCACTAAGGATATTAAAGGAAAAGTAAAGCCAACAAATGAAAGTGTATTAAATTAAGTGAAATATAATGTACTGTTGGCCTGCACTGGTAAAACGGGTTTGCTTTCTTCAGCAACTCTTCTATAGTGTAAATATAAACAAGCTGCTGTGTAGCCATGGGGGCAGTCATTCAAAACTGGAAAAAGGAGAAAAGGCACAGGATACACAGCTAATAAAAGATAAGCCCTGTAGTATACAATGGGATTCTACATAGCTTATCTGTTATCTACTATTTGTCTTGTGCTTGAATGGCTGCCCCCATGGCTACACAGCAGTTTGTTCATACAAACTATAGAGTCTTTCTGAAGCCAATACCCCAGTTTTACCAGTGCAGAGCAACACAACATTATTTATTCAGTACTTGAAAACACTTTCATTTTTTGATGTTACTGATCCTTCAGTCATCATGACATACCTCAAGGTTTAACAGGCCATGATGTAAGTGATTGGCTGGCGGGAGGCTAACTTGCTATTTATGCACATCCAATTCATGGCACATTAAAGGTTCTTTATATATATATATATATATATATATATATATATATATATATATATATATATATATAAATATATATATATAAATATATAATGTTTCAAAAAGTACCCGCACTCTTACACAGTCCAATGGTGGGTGCTCGGTCAAGGCTTATATATATATATATATATAGATATATATATATATATATATATATATATATATATATATATATATATATATATATATGAGTTCATGTGGGCAGCACTCCTCTCTTTCAGTTATAACTCGGGTGCAAGGTAATGAAATTAGATAAAGGAAAAATGACCAGCAACACCGAGATATTTTGTGAATAATCAAAAGTGTATTGAAAAAAATCACATGTAAAGAAAGCCTTTACATGTGATTTTTTCAATACCCTTTTGATTATTCACGAAATATCTCAGTTCATAAGCATTATTGTTTACAGGGTTCCACATATTCATCATTAAGGTAGAGTTGGTACAAAATATGTTAAGAGGTTATTGTTCACAATTTTCTACCTTTACCTGCCCTGTTTGTATGTTGTTCTACAGTGTTTCACTTTCCTTTATGCAAGAATTTAACAAACTCAATAAACAAATTTGAATTAATCAAACATTTGTCCACTGCTTCTTTCCTTTTTTTGGCTCTTCGTGGGTCTTACTGTGGGGGGGAGGGTTTTTTACCCTTTTGTATAAGGTTGGTGTGCCATGCTGTATCTTTCCAATCAATGTCATGTATATCTAACCAAGGTGACCATATTTTTTCAAATTTTGCTGGAAATCCTCTTGTATAGAGAAGTTTGTATATAGGTATAGCTTGATTGATTTGTTTTTCCCAAAAGGGTATGGTTGGAGCTAATTGGGCCTTCCCTTTTGTAGTAATGGATGTGCGGGCATATGCAAATAGGATGGAGATTAGTGCTCTTTCAGCCATTGTTTGGGCAAGGTCTGTTACTTGATTTAGTAGCATCACCGACGGGGTGACTATGATTGGGGTGTCCATCATATCCGAGGTGTATTTTGCTACCTCCTTACAAAAACGCTGTATCTTGTTGCATGTCTATACCATGTGGATGAAGTTTGCTGGTGTTTGATGACATCGAGGGCATTCATCTGTGTATGTTGGGGATATCTTGGCTGGAATGTTAGGAGTTAGGTATGCACTGTGGAGGAATTTATATTTTAACTTGTCTCTGGATGCTATTATGTTATTAAATATTGAGTCTAGGGTTTCCTTCCAGGTATCCATGGTCAGTTCAGGTATGTCTATTTGCCATAGGGAGCATACCTAACGGGTTGTCTTCTGCTAGAATTAGTTGGGTATAGTAGGATGAAAGGGTCTTAATATGGGTGTTGGCGTAGGTTTGTTCTTCAATTCTGGTGGGCGTGGTTTGAATGGTGGACCCTTTGAATTGGGTGCATATGCCGTGTCTGACCTGGAGGTACCTGAATAACATTTTGTTGGGCAGGCTGAATTTGTTTTTAAGGGATTGAAAGTCTAACAGCTTGCCATCTTCCATTATATTGTGGACTTATTTTATTTGATATTTAGTCTATTCTTGCGTGTCTGGTATAGTCAGGAGTTGTGGTAGCTTGGGGTTGTGCCAGATTGGGGTATGTTCTGAGCAGTGATTCACTGGTTTAGGGAAGAGGCTATGGGCTGTATTCCATGCCCAAACCACCACTCTCATGGGTGGAGTTACTTTGGTCGTGTATCTGCATCCTCTGTACAGAAGGTTTTTGAGTTCTAAGTATGATCCAACTGCTTGAGCTTCTAAGCACGTTGCGGGGTTATCTATAGAAAGCGTTGTCCATTGCTTTGCCATTGTTAGTTGTGCCGTGTGCAGGGCCGCCATCAGGGGGGGACAGGGGGGACAAGCGTACCGGGCCCGGGCATGAAGGGGGGCCCGGCAGCGCTGCATTTTTTGAAGATCCGGGCCCCCCTTACGAGCGCCCGAGCCGTACGTCTTGCCTCTGTGCTGCCGAATGCGGAAGTGCCGAAAAGCCGAAGCCGATGCGCCGAAAAGACCCGAAGTCACGGAAAAAGCCGAAGTCACGAAGCGCCGAAAAGACCCGAAGTCACGAAAACAGCCGAAGCCGAAGTCCTGAAGCAGCGCAAAGACCCGAAGTCACGAAAACAGCCGAAGCCGAAGTCCTGAAGCGGTGAAAAGACCCGAAGTCACGAAAGGAGGTGAAGTTGAAGTACTGAAGCCGTGAGTTCAATTCTACTGAACACCAGTTTGTGTATTTTTTTTTTTTTTAATCTCCTGGCCACCAATGTATTATTTTAATATTCTATAGGCCCCTGCAACCAATCTTTTTTTTAAAAACATGTTTTTTTGGGGCCCCAATTTTTTTTTTAACTCGTAAGGGGCCCCTGACGCCAATGTTTTTTTTTTTTTTTCAAAAAAATTTTTTTTTTTTTCAAATTTTTTTTTGGGGCCCCAATTTGTTTTAACTTATAAGGGGGCCCCTGCCGCCAATGTTTTTTTTTTTTTTTTCAAAAAAATTTTTTTTTTTTTTCAAATTTTTTTTTGGGGCCCCAATTTGTTTTTAACTTATAAGGGGGCCCCTGCCGCCAATGGTTTTTTTTTTTTTCAAAAAAATTTTTTTTTTTTTAAATTTTTTTTTGGGGCCCCAATTTGTTTTTAACTTATAAGGGGGCCCCTGACGCCAATGTTTTTTTTTTTTTTTCAAAAAAATTTTTTTTTTTTTTTTAATTTTTTTTTTGGGGCCCCAATTTGTTTTTAACTTGTAAGGGGGCCCCTGTAAGGGGGCCCCTGCCACCAGTTTTTTTTTTTTTTTTTCCAATTTTTTTTTGGGGCCCCAATTTGTTTTTAACTAATAAGGGGGCCCCTGCCACCAATGTTTGTTTATTTTTTAGTTTTTTTTACATTTTTTTTGTTGGGGCCCCAAGTTTTTTTTAACTTATAAGGGGGCCCCTGCCACCAATGTTTTTTTAAAAAAAAAAATTTTTAATTTTTTTTTTTTTGGGGCCCCAATTTTTTATAAGGGGGCCCTGACCATCAATAGCTTTTTACAACTTGTGTGGGGGGGGTTACTTTTTTAGCGCTGATGTCTGTGTGGTCTTTTAACTGCGATGTGGAGTGGGCGGGAAATGGGGTGGAGCTTGGTCGTCAGTGTGGGCGGGGCCCAGGGGGCCCCAAAAATTTTGTTGTACGGGGCCCCGTGATTTCTAATGGCGGCCCTGGCCGTGTGTAGTATAAGACTAGATTGGGGGCTGCTAGACCACCGGCGTGTGTTGGTAGTTGTAATTTGGCAATGCTAATTTTTGGTGTGGAGGGGTGCCAGTACAGTTGTGTGAGGAGTGCTCTTATGTTAAGGAAGAAACTATTGGGAATCTTCATAGTTGTTTTTCTGAAGATGTAGACACATTTTGGGAGTATATTAATACCAAGATATTTGAAGACTTCAGTCCATTGTAGACCATTTAGTAGCACAAGAAGCGGGGCTGGTAGTTTATTAATCTGGAGTAGTGCTGATTTACTCCAATTTATTTTGAGTCCAGAGTATATGGGGTGTGTATTGATGATGTCTAGGGCCGCCGTTAAATCTTGGTCTGCGTTTGCCAGGTATAACAATGCGAACAATGATATTTTCTCGGTTATTCCACCCAGCTTGAGCCCTTCTATTCTAGGAGTCTGCTTTATCATGCAGGCCAAGGGTTCCATAGCTAGAGCGAAGAGTAAGGGGGAGAAGGGACAGCCCTGCCTCGTACCTCTGTATAATCTGAAGGGTTGTGAGATGTTTTGGTTGGTGCGAATTTTGCCTTCTGGGGCTCGATATAGTGTTTGAACCCATTTTATGAAGTGTGCTGGGAATCCCATATATCTCATGGTTGCCCACACGTAGGGCCACTACACTGAGTCTAATGCTTTCTCGTTATCTAGGGTGGCAATCACTCTGGATCTCATTTTGTCATGTAATACCGCAAGATTTGTGTAGAGGCGTTTAATATTAATATCAGTGGTTCTGGTGAGTATGAAGCCAGATTGATCTATATCAACTATTTGCGTGATGACCTTGTTAAGACGTCTTGCTAGGATCTTGGCTAGGATCTTGGCATCACAGTTCATTAGAGATATCGGTCGGTACGATGCACACTCCTTAGGGTCTTTGTTTTGGGATTACTATTAACAGTGCTTTATTCATGGAGTCAGGGAGGGGTCCCCTTCCCAAGCCCTGTTAAAAAGCTTCACCAGGTTAGGGGTAAGTTCTTTTTGATATTGCTGGTATTAATAAATATTTATATCACCAGCAAAGTATAATAATGCAGGTAATTGACCGATTCTAAGCAACTTTTCAGTTGGCCTTCATTAATTATATCTTCGTTTGGATCACTGTTTTATTATTACAGAGAAAAAGGAAATAATTTTTAAAAATTTGGATTATTAGGATAAAATGGAGTCTATTGGAGACAGCTTTTCCGTACTATGAGAACAAAATAAATTTTTTTAAAAAAAAAAATGTAATTTTTCATTGGAATGAATCGCTGTAGTATTGGAGAGAAGTGTAAAAGATACTGTTTTTACCAAATTCGAGTTTCCCATGATGAGATGCAGCCCCACAGCTCAGCGTCCAGGATTCCTATGTGGCATTGCATTATTTTTAACTCAGGTAAATTGACTGCTTAGTAAGTGCCTGTTATTACATCATACAGTGCCTCCCGTCCCGTTCCTCCCATCTACCCTGTCAAACAAGTTTAACCTAATTCCCCGGCTCACAGTTTCATTTACATTCAGGAGTTGTACCCATCATATATATGGAAGGTTAGTCTTTTGTGCTGTATATATAGTTTGCTGTAAGAAAGCCCTCTTGCTAAGCAGCATGTATAGGGATCCTAATTGTACCAATACCTTTTAACCAATTATACACACGGTTTTACAGCTGATACTTTCTATACTGATCTTTCCTCCTAACTCTAGCTGAGCATATATCAAATGATATACTATATCAGTGCTGTCCAATTTCTGTGGTAACGAGGGCTGGAATTTTTCTGGCCTACATGGTGGAGGGGTGATAATGGAAGCAAGTGTTGACCACTCCTTGTTTTAAACCACACCCACTTTAACCCATGTTACCACAAGACCATGTCCACATTAATGGTGGTAACACACCAAAAAAACCAAATGGTTGGTGCTCA
The DNA here is from genome assembly GCA_038501925.1 of Xenopus petersii. Lineage (NCBI taxonomy): Eukaryota > Metazoa > Chordata > Amphibia > Anura > Pipidae > Xenopus > Xenopus petersii. The sequence goes on along the minus strand of CM076681.1, from coordinate 31,331,855 downwards.
CTTCAGGGATATTGCTCTTCACTCATGTGTGAAAATGTTAAGTCATATTAAAATATACCCTTAAATCCATATGTCTCCTACTCATCCACTGTGGATAAAACTGTCCCCTCCAGCACATAATTTAACACCTTAGGGGCCTGTGACAACAATATCCAAATGCTAACAAACCCTACAAGGTTCTCGTCACACAGGTAGTGTAGGCCAGACAGAGTATGGCACACACAGGGAGCATAGGGCAGACAGAGTATGGCAAATAAAGGGAGCATAGGACATACAGAATATGGCACACACCGGGAGCATAGGGCAGGCAGAGTATGCCACAACAGGAGCATAGGGCAGGCAGAGTATGACACACATATGGAGCATAGGGCAGGCAGATTATGACACATACAGGGAGCATACGGAAGGCAGAGTATGGCACACAGAGGACATAGGGAAGACAGAGTATGGCACACACAAAGGGCATAGGGAAGGCAGAGTATGACACACACAGGGAGTATAGGGCAGGCAGTGTATGGCAAATACAGGGAGCATAGGACAAGCAGAGTATGGCACACAGGGAGCATAGGGCAGGCAAGAGTATGACACACACAGGGAGCATAGGACAGGCAGAGTATGGCACACATGGGGAGTATAGGGCAGGCAGAGTATGGCAAATACAGGGAGCATAGGGCAGGCAGAGTATGGCACACACAGGGAGCATAGGACAGGCAGAGTATGGCACACATACACATATGGAGCATAGAGAAGGCAGAATAGAGCAGGAAACTTTTCAGGACTCTAAAATGAACAGTTCATACTGTGCTACATACAGTGACACAATGCTCGTGCCCCTCCAACAGTTTGTAAGTGGTGTGATGAGGTGAACAATGTGGGTGCTTTTTAGTCTAGGTCTGAGGTGTGAACACTACAGGCTGTAGGGGTGTAAACAATAGAGGTGTTACATGTGTGAACAATGCAGGTGGGATTACTCGTGTGAACAATGCAGGAGTTTACTGTCTGAATGTGAGATGTAAACAGGGGCAAATTAATCTCAGAAATTATACCTTTTATATTTTACACAAGGTAAACAGTCATAGCAGGCAGACTTTAATGTGTGTGGGGGGGGTCACAACCCACCTTCAGGCCGCCAGTTGGACAGTATTGCCCTGTGTGATAAAGCCAAGTTAATAGCATGTGGCTGTGGCACAGATATTCTACAATGTCTCCAAGGGCTAATGTCTGAATGGTGCTATGAGTAGTAACAATGATGGACTGACATGGGTCACTCTAAACTCGCTACAATGTGTGGCACTGTGAGTAACCTGCAGCTCATGACAGTAAAAGCACCATATGCCTTAATCCTAATGCAAACTGGTTGGTAAAGTTAATTAAAGGGCATGTAAAGGCAAAAATATAAAATCCCATTTTTACTTTCTTTAATGAAAAAGAAATCTATCTCCAATATACTTTAATTAAAAGATGTCTACAGTTTTTATCATAAACCTGACTGTATGCAGTGCAATTCCCCCTTATTTTAATGCTGTGGATAGGAATTGTCAGATAGTCTCCAACTGCTGTGCAGGTAAACGATCATACTTTCAAATGGCAGGGGGAGCTCCGCACCTTACTTCCCAGAACTCAAGCAGCATTGTTGGATTCCCTGTAGAGATTTGTATCCAGAGACGCAGTGCAGTCTCTATATTATGATTATTAATCAGTCTTGCTGTATTGACTTCTATGGCAGATATTATTTGACTTGTGCTGTTTTGATAACTTATGACGATCCCTAAGCTTAACCTCCCAACTGAAGCTCAGACCACACTGAGCATGTGGGAGTCTTGATATTGCAGAAATGTCTAACAAAGTTACAAGATGACAGCCCCCTGCGCCAACTTTGAAAGCATAAATCATTTGTCTTATTAGGCTACTGGTGCAGTAAGTTCATGTTTACATTTAGAATACATAATACAGCATTTCTAACATTATTCTATTTTAGACTTTAGTTGCCCTTTAACCTGCTTTTTTCCTTGCTCCTAATTAAAAGTAAATGATAGCTAACCCACAGTGAAGACGGCTCGTGCATAGGAGCCGAAATGTCGAAATAAATACCAATTTTTCTTTGCACCTAAACAAGTCCTGTGAGTGCGGTTCATTGTTGTATAACATATATATATATATAGTGGTAGAGTGACCAAAACAATGTGGGAAAAGATGTGTTTTCCCTTTAAGTTCACCATAGTAGGAGAGGTAGGCACCAGGAAGGGTGTTACTAAACAGAGAATAGGTTCTCTGTTTAAAAGCTTTGGTTGCCAGGTCCTGGAAGCTGGAGTATTCTGGAAAGAACAGGCAAGCCAGGTACTCGGATCCAGAAGTCCAGCTCATGGATTAGAGCTCACCTTCCACAGGAAGGCTGTCCTGTGGAAAGGTATATAGTTCTAGTGGGCCTGTAAGGAATCTCTCAGAGCAGGACAAAGAGCAGGAAGGACACCTGCCTGTGTGGGGAACTCCAAGAGGGGCTGGGGGTGCCATTTGCTACTGCAAGGTACAGAGAGAGGAGACCAAGTGACAGAGGGTCTGTTTCTCTGAATGAGGAAAGCCAGGAGGCTGAGCAATCCCCCAGGAGATTCGTGAGTACAGGGGTGACCCCTACTTATGTGTTTGCTTACTGGTAGTCCGCAAGGGGCCCAGTTTAGTAAGGGAACTCTTCATGTGTAAAGGTAGCACCCAGTGGGCAGGATTTATTTTTATTATTTGTTTTGTCTCCTGAAATGGTCACCCCTGTGTGTAAATAAACTGCCTTAAAGAGAAGAGAAGTGTCTGTCGTGGATCCCGCAGCTTACAATATATCTATATATATCTATATATATCTATATATCTATATATATATCTATATATATATATCTATATATCTATATATAGCTATATATATATATATATATATATATATCTATATATCTATATATATATCTCTCTCTATATATATATATATATATATATATATATATATATATATATATATATACATACATATATATATATACATATACACACATCCAAAACACACAGCCCAGTGTGTGCTGAAAACTTGTTTGCAAGCAGGCAGTGGATAATGGGGTCCATGGGGCTGCTGTGCAGTTTCCAAAAGACACTATACAGAATGTGTAACATTCCTGCAAGCTCATCATAAAACATATTTAATTACTTTTCTTTTAAAAACATTTTAAAATGGGAGGATATGTGTTCCCGTTGATATAACATACCATATACTGTTTAACAAAAGGTTATTTCATAGTGATCTTTTTGTAAGGAAAGAATGTGGATCATTTGTTCAGTAAGACTGGCACCACCATGAACATTGATTTCTTTAACTAAAGGCTTCCTGTACTTATTGATCAGCATTGTGGAATTTTGGGCCATTGTTCAATAGAGAATGGATTTATTACTCTTATCAGAGCCACTTGATTACTCTTTATCTAGGCAACCTGGCCGGCCACGGCGCCGGCTGAGTGCGCACTCATTTATACAAAGAATAGATGCGGCAGTCGGGGAGAGACGGGACCGGACATGGGGTTGGTGACTGAGCGGTTATGTGCCTGGCACCCCCCAGCTTTGCACCCTAGGCACGTGCCTACTCTGCCTACCCCTAGTTCCAGCCCTGCTCCTTACATTCAAGCTGGTGACGTGCAAGCCAGGTACTGGAATATCTAACTCAGGGATCCCCAACCTTTTGAATCCGTGAGCAACATTCAGAAGTAAAAGGAGTTGGGGAGCAATACTAGCATGAAAAATGTTCTTGGGGTACCAAATAAGTGCTGTGACTGACCATTTGGTAGCTCTTATGTAGATTGTCAACCTACATTGAGGCTTTGTTTGGCAGTGCACCTGTTTTTTAAACAACCAAATGTTGCCTCCAAGCCTAGAATTCAAAAATAATCATCTGTGGCCTCTGGGAGCAACATCCAAGGGGTTGGAGAGAAACATGTTGCTCATGAGCTACTGGTTGGGGATCTCTGATCTAAAGGTGGCCATACACGGGCCGATAAAAGCTGCAGACAGACCGAGTCGGCAACTTATTGGCCCATGTATGGGGCCCCCTGACTGGCTTCCCCGATCGATCGGATAGGACTAAAAATCCCGTTGGATCGTGGCCGCATCTGTTTGTTGATGCGGTCCCACGATCCGACCGCTCATTACCATTTGTTAGGATCCGATCGTTGGGTCCTAGGGCCCACGATCGGATCAGCCCGATATTGCCCACCTCAAGGTGGGCATATCGGAGAGAGATCCGCTCGTTTGGCGACATCGCGAGAAATGAGCGGATCTCTCCGTGTATGGCCACCTTAACTGATATAGCTCTGTGTATCCTTATAGACTAGTTAATTAATCCCAAACATCTCCTTAAGGGGGTTAAGCGGGATGGGGGGGGTTCTGCATTTTGGTCAGTCAGCAGTTGCCCAGTTCAGGGTAGATGAAATAAGTGGGAAAAAGATGTGGTCCATCATTTCCATTTAATCTGCAAAAACTTTTGACTGAATCCAGTAGTGGCTGGAGTGCAATTCCACCAGGGTGTGGTTAGTGACCTCTAACTAAGACCGACTAAGTCATCTGTTCTGTATATGAAATACAGCATTTATAGCCACATTTGTTTTTTTTTAAGGATTTACTTCACCTTTAAAGTAAGTACTGCTTTTTGAATTCTTGGCTTGGAGGCAAGTTTTGGTTGCATAAAAACCACGTGTACTGTCAAACAGAGCTTCCTATAGGCTGCCAGTCTACACAGGGACTACCAAATAGCCATTCACAGCATATATCAGCACAACCACATTATTAACTTAATATATTACAATTGGATGCTCTATGTTTGTAGAAAAATAAGCTGGCTCTGTGGATTGACTGTATACGGATAAGGAAATTGGATTTAAAGCATGCTTCTGCCAAGCATTTTGCACTGTTGTGCTGATTTCATATTCAGGGTATTGCCTGCAAATGAAGGGCTAGTGACAGTGCTGGAGACCCAGACGTGAACCCCCCTAAATTACCTCCTGGGTAAAGTAATTCAATTCAATAAAGACGGCAGCACTCCGGTTAAACGTGAAAAAGTGATAACTTTACTTGAAGTGATACTGACACTAAAAAACTACTTTTTAAAATATAAATGTACATTACAAGTTACCTATAGGTCATGTTGATCGTTTTTTGTTTGTTTTTGTAAGTAATTGTTAGATGAAGTTTCTAAACCTGACTGTTTTGCCAACCTGACTGTCCCATCTCAGCCTGTCAGTTAGAGTTTCTAATGCTAATGAACTCCTGCTGCACAAATATGGCAACCCCCTCATACAGGAACATGGGGCATCAGACAGGTACTGTAAAAGCATCATGCAAATACTTTATGGCAAAGTTATAAGTAGTTTCAAAGCCAATATTATAAAAATTAATAATTAATATTATTACAATTTATATTATTAATAATGTTATAAAAAAATAATAATTTATGGTGTCAGTATCTCTTTAAATACCAAAGGCCACTGATATTACCTAAATTACCTCCTGATAAACATTGAACTGAGATGCAACAGAGGTGAAAAAGTGGGTCAGGCCTTTTCATTTGGTTGGTGTATTCCCAAATAGTGATTTATACTGTATATGAAGCCCAAAGAAACCTTTAGTTTCTCTTTTGGTTCTGACAGGGAGGCCATAATTTATCTGAGACAAGATGAACAGACTCAAATGTTTTCAGTGAACTTTATATCTAGAACAAGCCTTGATTGTTTCCCAGCACTTTAAACATAATTACTATTTGCTAGCACCTACAGTATACCCATTCATTCCAGTTAGCTTTTATCAGCCAGCTTGCTGTGGAATAGTCACTGGATTTTGTATCCTGCGCGGTACCATGCGCTTGTACATTAAGCTGTAGATTAAATACACAAGATTACAGGGAGCTAGGTAAATACAGGTCTTCTTTACACTGTTTATTCCACTAGGACATTTGGCAACTAGGCTGCTTGGGTTAAATATTAATGTATAAATGCCTAGGTATATAAACAAGGAAAAGAATGATATTGATGGGTTTGAGTAGTGTGGGTTAATGCAAGGCTCAGAACAGGATCCCAGTGACCATCGAATTGGCTACTTCAACCTTCGAATCGAACGATTCGAACTAAAAATCGTTCAACTATTCGACCATTCGATAGTCGAAGTACTGTCTCTTTAGAAAAAACTTCGACCACCTACTTCGCCACCTAAAACCTACCGAGCACCAATGTTAGCCTAAGGGGAAGGTCCCCATAGGCCTTCTAGGCAATTTGGGATCTAAGGAAAATGAATTTTCCTTCGATTTGGAAGGAATTGCGATAAATCCTTCGACTTCGATATTCAAAGTCGAAGGATTTAACTTCGAGGGTCGAATATGGAGGGTTAATTAACCCTCGATATTCAACCAATAGTAAATGTGCCCCTGAATGTCCTTGAATTCATAAAAACTTCTTGGGTTAGTGTACAACTACACAAGCGTCTTCAATTCGATTCCGGCGCGGTGTGCCAAAACACAGGCGTCAAGTCGGATGCAACGAAAAATAAGATAAAAAATGCAAATGTCAGATGTTGTCGCAGCGTTCATCCGACACAACACGACTGTCGGATGCAGACGCTGCATTGCAATTGCTTACCTTATTTTCCATCGCATCCGACTTGACGCCTTCGTTTTGGCGCACTGCGTCAGATCTGCCAGAATCGCATTGAAGACGCTCGTGTAGTTCTACCTTTAGGGGCTGCAATACAGTAGAAATCCAATTTTGTTTTTCAGGGGACCAAAAAATGGAAAACTTTAAATCAGCAGACAAACTCCTTTATCTTATCTCAAGGGACAGAGAAATTAATGGAAAATTTAGGAAAACATAAAAGCCAGGAAAAACAAATGGTGAACACAGCGTTCAGAATAATAGAAGTCCGACATCGCTAACTTGATCAATCGCTATTTCTGGTAGAAATTATATTTCTACATGGCAAATAATTTACTAGTAGGTGTAGTAGAGTAATAGAAACCAACAGACCCAACAGTCATGACATGCTGACGATTCTGTGTCACTGAATCATTCATTGAGGCTTGTTCCAAATAATAGCAGTGTTCAAAATAATAATCGCTTGTTCCAAATAATAGCAGTGTGGAGTTCTATTAGTGAGCTCATTCATTCTGTGATAAAACAGGTGTCAATTGCAGCCCTTATTTAAGGAAGAAAGGAGCAAATTTTGTGCTGCTGGTTATAGTGAATTTCTCTCTGAAAATCTGAGTAAAATGAGTCGTTCCAGAGTCAGAACGTTTCAGAAGAACAGTGTCTTTTGGTTAAAAAGTTGATTGGAGAGGAGAAAACATATAAAGAAGTGTAGAAAATGATAGGCTGCTCGGCTAAAATGATCTCAAATGCTTTAAAATGGCAACCAAAACCTGAAAGACATGGAAGAAAACAGAAAACTACCATTCAAACGGATAGAAGAATAGCCAAAATGGCAAAGGCTCAGCCAATGATTAGATCCAGGAAGATCAAAGGAGGACTAAAGTTACCTGTGATACTGTTACAATTAGAAGACGCCTCTGTGAAACCAAGCTATTGGCAAGAAGCCCCCGCAAAGTCCCACTAATGAAAAGGCATGTGCTGAAGAGCTTACAATTTGCCAAAGAACCCATTGATTGGCCTAGGGAGAAATGGTGCAACATTTTGTGGACTGATGAAACAAGATTGTTCTTTTTGGGTCTAGGGGCCCCAGACAGTTTGTCAGACGACCCCCAAACACTGAATTCAAGTCACAGTACAGAGTGAAGACAGTGAAACATGGTGGCACAAGCATCATGATATGGGGATGTTTCTCATACTATGGTGTTGGGCCTATTTATCACATACCAGGGATCCTGGATCAGTTTCAATACATAAAAAAAAAATTCAGCACAAGGAAAATTATAAATACAAAAAAGGGGGGTTGTGGGTGCACTCATAACGCTAAGTTCACATGTGTTTCAATACAATGGAAGTGCTACTAATTTGGCCAATTAAGAATAGCCCATTCCCTGGGCCCTTGTCTAAGTAATTCAGTATATAAGCAAGTGCATGTTTTTACAAAAACAGGTTTTTTTTGTTACAAAGTTATGATCATGAAGTTGATAAGCCACCATACCACGTCAAGGTAAACCCCACATGGTGGTCCCTCACTTGCTTACCTCTGGTCATAGTATAAAAGGTCTTGTACCTTTGAATTAAATGTCTCCTGAACCTTGGTTTTAGTCTGACGGCTAGATCCTCCCCCGCCGCTAGCTTGTGGCTTTAAGGGTCAGGCCACACTATGCGTTTTGGGGAAATTTGGTCGTCTGGCGACTAAGTGCCTCGTTTTTGCAACGTCTTCCCTGACTCTGCGCCGGCTAAAATGAAAAAAACGCTTTTTCCCGAAGTCTCCCGAATTTTTCATTTTAAGCCGGCGCAGAGTCAGGGAAGGCGTTTGGAGAGATTGGTTGCCGCAAAGACGAGGCAATTAGTCGACAGGCGACCAAATCTCCCCAAAACGCCCAGTGTGGACTTACCCTTAAGTGGGAGAGAGAGATTGACCAAACCAATGCCCATTTTTTAAAAAACAATGATATAATGGGAAAACAATAGTGAAGGCAAAGTAAAGTTTTTTTTTTGATAGTGTGTATACGAACAATTATGATATATTTTAAGCATGGTTTTGGGGGACCCTAAAACAATACTCATGTCCAGCTAGGGTTACCACCTTTTCTGGAAAAAATACCGGCCTTCCTATTTTTTCTGGTTTTTCCCTATAAATAACATTGGCATCAAGCAACATTTTTACCAGCCAGGTGGCAGCCTTACGTCCAGCTGACATGAAAGACATTATCAGTGGTTATACTGTATTTATCATGCAAATCAGATGGTGACACAATCAGGGTCAGATTATTGGTCCACCGGACTACCGACCGGTTTCTCTCCATTGGATGGAGATGTAACAATTGGGTGTGCGTTCATTGTTTGCCAGAGTTTAAACTAAGGTGAGGTGTCAGGGTGAGGCAAACAGCATGGAAACACTGGAAGAGAAAAAGAGGTTTGTGGCATTCTGACTATGCAGGAGGGGGTGAGGTTATGCTTTTCATCTATCCATCGTCTGCAGAGATCCTTCTGCAATATGTATGATTCATTATCCATTGTTAGCATTATTCATTGCTACTGGCATGTCTGGGTAATTATGGCTACAGGGAGTGGCAGAATGCCGCCTCCCACTCCCTGTAGTCAAATTATCCAGACATGCCAGTAGGTTCGATATTTTGTTAAGACAGCCCTGTGCTTCCATGAACAGAGTGGGGGATGGTAGCACTCATGTGTCTCCCTCTGTCCTGTGCAGGTACTTGTGCTACGTCCACATGTGACCAACCTTTAAAGGGAGCCATCGTGAAAATTGTATCAGAAGCTTGGAAATACAACACTTTGTAAATATCAATTAAAGAAAAACTTTACACCCAAAAATACTTATGACAAATTGTTTCTTAAGTGGCATATTAAAGGAGAACTAAACCCTACCCCATCCTCAGCTCTCCTCTATGCTCCCTCCCGCAAGTAGGGTTGCCACCTTTTCTGGAAAGAAATACCAGCCTTCCTATATATTTATCGTTTTTTCCCTATTAATAACATTGGGATCAACCATCATTTTTACCGGCCAGGTGGCAACCCTAACCGGGTGCAGGGAACTTGCGCATTAGAAGCCGATTCAGAGCATAGATATAATAGCTCATGCTCCTCCAATCAGTGTCGATGGTCTAACAGAAGAGGATCAGAAGACAGGGGAAGATGGGCCCCTTTGAACTCCGCTGCACAGCTCTGTAGATTAATTGCAGGTTACTTGACAGGGAGACTTCTGAAAAGAATAGGTGCTGCAATAAATGCTGCAAGGATGGAGCTTGGAGGGAAGTGGAGTGTTTGGTTGCCATCTGGCCAGTATTTCACTGGTCTAATCAGTAATTCACATGCCTAGCTAGTAAAATACCAGCCAAAGCCGGGACTGGTATTACAAATTTACCAGCAATGTAGCTGCCGGTAAATTTGCACTCACTAGTGAGTCTGCTCCCAAGATCCTCTCCCAGCCTGCTCCTTACGACTCCATGCTCCACGACCCAGCTGCGCCCTTGATGTCACAGCTTTGCCCAGTGAAATCACTGGGCTGCCGATTAACATCATGATCCTTTCCTTCACAGACCTGCCTTTGCCAGTAAAGGTGGCAACCCTAGTGGAGGGGAAGGAGGGAGGTCTAGTTCTCATTTAAAGAAGCTTACCAATACTGCTGGTCCCTCTCCCCTTGAGAGAGTTAAGGGCAAATGGCGAGACGATATCCCTGACCTGACTGACGAAAAATGGAAAGATGCACTAAAGCTTGTAACAGAGCTGTCTATATCTATGAGGGACAGGCTTATACAAATTAAAATTTTAAATAGAGTTTACTTAACCCCCTCCCATCTGGCAAAAATATATGATAATGTATCAGATCTATGCCCTAAGTGCAGAATGGAACCTGGTACCATGTTTCATATATTCTGGTCCTGTCCGGTGATTCAGAGCTTTTGGAGTGCAGTACTCCAATACCTGAATGAAAAGCTTGCATTACCAAGTATTCGTTCGCCAGAAACCTGTCTGTTGGGGATAATAGAGGGCTTGCAGCTACACTCCTATGTTAAAATATGCTACCTACAGCTCCTGTATTATGCCAAAAAAGCCATATTAATGCACTGGAAGTCGCTCAACCCCCCCACAATACAATATTGGCAAAAACTGATAAATGACTCTCTCTCGAACCAGAAACTAACATATCTTTCAAGAGGCTGCCCTGGAAAATTTGAAGCGATATGGGGTACCTGGCTAACTGTGCAATCTAGTTAACTGCCGATGTACTAATATAATGGTTATGACATTTTATGCCTTACCCCCCTCCCCCCCTCCTTCTCAACTTTCTTCTTTACTATACCTTTACTTTTCTTCTAATTGTATTATGTTTAATGTTTAAAACTTCAATAAAAAAACTTTTTTTTAAAAAAAAAAAGAAGCTTACCAAACTGGAATATATTTAAGTAAATATTGCCCTGTTACATCGACTCTTGTACCTGAAATGTAGCCGGAAGCTGTGGCTGAGCTTCATGTGGTTAATGCACCCTCATAACCACCCCTTTAAATTAACGATGGCCCTATGTCCTTGTTGTTTTTTATTAATCCCTGGTTTGGGCAATTTCTCACCCTTAAAAGCCACAAATGCTAGCGGCTGGGGAGGCTTTGGTCTTTTTATTACCAACGCCTGTGAGACACCGATTATATTTGTTGCAGTTATCACTAGGTAACACTTGCACAGACCCACACACATTACACCTATTATACTCCTTATTTAGCTTTTCCTTTTTCATCTCCTTGTACATCTATAACCACACCTGTATTTATACTTATACTCACACACAAGTGTGCACTTATATATACAACTTTACTTTGCCTTCATTATAGTCTCTTCACAATCACCTTTTTTAAAAAAAAAAAAGAAAAAAAAAGAAAAAATGGGCGTTGGTCTGGGCAGTCTCACTTTTAAAAGACGCATATGCAGGTGGCGGGGGAGGATCTAGTCCACAGATTGAAACCAAGGTTATAAATTTGATCACAGGTAAACAGGTTAGGGGCCGCCGTATGGGGTTTACCTTGACGTGGTATGGCAGCTTACCAATTTTATGATCATAACTTTGTAACAAAAAAACCCTGTTTTTCTTTTTTTAGACAGAGGATTATTGTATTTAAATGTTTTTATATGGCCTTAGGAGTGCACCCACAACCCTCCTCTTGTACCCGTTACATCTCTTACCTTGAGCCACCCGACTGTCCCTTCTCAATGGTAACCGACTACTGCTGCACAAATAGAGGAACGCGGGGGATCATAAGGGTAATGTAAAAACATTCGGCAGATACTATGGCAAAATTATAAATAGCGTTCAAAGACAATGTTCTGATAGATGTAATAAAGGTTTAAGATCTGGGGTCAGTAATCTAAGTGTGAACTTTAATAACATAAACCAGAGCACTGAAAAAAAAAAAAAAAAAAAAAAAAAAAAGAACGAAGTAATGGAAAGTAAGGCAACATTTTTATTAGAAAACCATATTTAGACAGTAACTAAGAAGAAATACTTTAAATAGCAAACCCTGGTTCAGTTGCTAGGGTACAGAAGAAAGCACAGCTGAAAGGACATATCTTCAAACTATATGTGGAAAAAGTGTGGGCAGTAGAGCTGGTCACTAACAGCACAATAAACCTATTGCTAGAAATGGAGGTATTTATTGAAATCTCAGGTAGAGGGTGCTAATGAGATTTTACCACTCCATAAACAATCATTGGGAGGCCATACAGGCTCAGAGCAGACAACTGTACACTGAACACGTCTAATCAGATTTAGTGGTCTTTTGCATTCAACAATTCAGCTGGACTTTATGAAAAGGAATTAGGAGTCCGTCTGCGGAGAACAGCCAGACAGAGTGACTGATTGTCAGACAGGTGCCTTCTCTTTAGAAACACACAGAAATAAATAGATGTCAATACAGGACCAGCACTGGGAGGCATTTTATCTATATAAAGATATTTGAATCTTTATTTCTCTGACAGATTCCTTCGTCACACATATAGTGTGGCATCCTGGGTCTGCTTACTTTATCATTCTACCCAGGGTGCCTTGTACTAAATGGAGATCTGTGAGCACTTTAACACAATGACAAATAGGAACAGCTGAATATAGTGCAAATGATAGGATTACATGGTTATGGATTGTACATTCTTGTTTCTATTAAAGGAGAACTAAAGCTAAACTAAAGTAGCTAAAAATGTTGTACATTATGTTTTGGGCTACTGTACCAGCCCAAGGCAACCACAGCCCTTTAGCAGTAAAGATCTGTGTCTCAAAAGATGCCCCAGTAGCTCCCCATCTTCTTTTCTGCTGATTCACTGCACATGCTCTGTGCTGCTGTCACTTACTGAACTTAGGGACCCACTCACAATATACAGTACACATGGATTAGAAACGTCACAGTAAAAGGTTGATTAGTAAGTAATACAGATAATTACTACAGCACAGAGACCAGTGCAATTAGCATCAGAATTTAATAATCATTATATAAGCATCAGCTTATATTACAGGCCAACCTCATAATCTGCTGGATAATTAGTGACGACCCCTAAGCTTAGCTTCTCAACAGCTGCTCAGAGCCCACTGAGCATGTGAGTGTCGCTGACACTTTCCAAGATGGTGACCCCCTGTGACAAGTTTGAAGTCCTGGATCATTGCTGCAATTGAGAAGCTGAAACTTTTGGCTGTAACAATAAGTTCAGTATATAAAACATGGCATTTTTAGTCCTATTAATTTTTAGGGTTTCCTTCTCCTTTAAACTACATTATTTCCCTTACTTATAAACAGGCCCTTGTGTATCATTATTTTGGTCTAAGAATATCCAACCTGCAGTCTTCCAGCTACACCCCTAGCACCCCCTACTGTTAACACTTGTAATGCTGCAGGTTGGACACAACTGTTGCAGGTGAATTTACACTAGGTCCGATGCCAGAACTGCTTTGCGTGATATCATTATCATTTTATATGAAGGAATATGGACTACAGAACACAGAATCAAAAGGAAGACATTAAGAAAAATCATTGTTTGTAAACAAAGAAAAAAATAATAGGCAACTGTTTGTTTACTCTGGATTTCTCAAGCCTGTTACTGCCAGTGGGAAGGCAGAGTTGTGATCTGAATGATCTTCGTAATAAACCATCAAACTTATAATGAATATCCATGTACTCTATAGAAAGAGGACGTTCATCAGACAAGTCCTGCTTATCAGAAAACAGTGATCAGGTGAGAGAAGGTTAATGCACATCATTATTTCGAATATCTTGAACAAGTAAAAATGCACCTATAGAGACACACACACACCTAAAAGCTGCGCTGGTTAAGACTTCACAGGTCGGACAATATTGTTGAGTTTCACGTGATTCTAAACTAAGAGGCTTCCATTGACCTGGTGCTCCTGAGACACCCAATACCCTGTAGTGCTTTGTAAACAAGAGCAGTTAAACTGCACACAGAAAATATTCATCTTAATTGTGTCCAGAAATTCAGGAAAAAGGGTGGGTTTAAAGGGGAAACTACATTTTAGTCTAGTTGCTAAATATACTCGTTGCTGCTAATATTTATAGTTAACCCTGCAATGCATCTAGCACAGACAAAGATCACTTGCAGATGACTCCTTGTAAATCAAACCTTGGGCTGGAAGCGTTTTCCCCACTGGCTGATATAAAGCTTTCGTTTAAAGGAGCTGGATTACAAGGGGCGCAAATAGACAGTGACCTGAGGGGTGTTAGCCTGTGTGTACACATCTGTACATAAGGTGCGTTGTTTATAGCGACTGAAAGTCTTTGTGTCAACGAGGGGAGAAGCCGGTGGCCAAACTGCAGCCCACTGATGGAGTCATGTCCCAGATCTGCAAAGAAAAGACATAAAAAGGTTTATATATAATATGAGGTGCAAAGTTTGCTACAGTTCTTATAACTTATAGCAGTGATCCCCAACCAGGTACTTGGGAGCAACATGTTGGTTTGGCTGTTGCTCCCAGTAACCTCAAAGCAGTTGCTTTACTTTTTTTACTTAGCTTGGAGGCAAGATTTGGTTGCATAAAACCAGGTGTACTGCCAATCAGAGCTTCCTTTAGACTGTCATTGCACATAGGGGCTACCAAATAGCCAATCACTGCACTTATTTGTACCTCCCAGGAACTGTTTTCATGCTTCTGTTGCTCCCTAACTCTTTTTACAATTGAAGGTGGCTTTTAGGGAAAAAAAGGTTGGTATGTAGCATTTATTAACATCTTATTGGTATTCCATATGGGGGTTAACAGTCTTTATCAATCTTGAATCCCAGGTAATATACAGTACACTACAAAACTGGACAGAACAGTTACTTCTCAATTGGAAATTAGCCAAGGCACATACTGATCAGAGTTAATAAAACAAATCTGCTCTTCTGCAAATATTTTTAAACGGACAATAAAATAAATCGTCGGTGGTTAAACATATGAGTTGTCAAAAAAATGGCGGTCAGGGGGCCCTTATAAGAATTCCTTTTGTGGCTTCAGCTTTGGCTCTTTTCGTGACTTTGTGTCTTCAGCTGGGGCTGGCATTAGTCTTACACTTTTCTTGTCCTTTAAAAAATGCATATGGTTTTCCCTTTGTAAATAAAACGTAATCATGTCTGTCATAGTCAGCACTAACAGTAAGGTAACACAGATATCCTGCAAATATAATTTAGAAGAGCAGGGATAGTAAGCATCTTAATTGGAACAAGAATTAGTTGAGCTAAAGCTAGATGGACAGCATTTACCTTCACTAGGCGGTCAGTCCCACAGGTCACCATCAGCCCTCTTGATACATCCATAGTCATGTAACAGATGTTGTGCTTTCCTTCATGCAAAGTGGCCAGTGGTGTTCGACTTAAAAAAACACACAAAAACACAAATATGTTACAGGAGGTAATAAACATGGCCTTATGGGGCATGCACATTCTGCTGACTACTGCATTGGTGTCTATAGGAAATATCGATACACAATCATTTTGGACTGTTATTGTTTAAGGTACCAAAAATAGAAAAGAGAGAAAACTGAAGCAAGCATAGAGATGGGGAAAGTATGAGGCTGAAACAGAAGTAACAAACAAAGACAAGTTTACTAAACATAGCAAACATGGCAGACTAGAGAGAAAGAGAGATTATCCAGGGTCTTCCTTTGTTAGGGCAGAGACACACATGGAGATTCGGGGGGATTAGTCACCCGGCGACAAATCGCCTTTTCTTCAGGCAACTAATCTCCCCGAACTGCCTTCCTGCTGCTAGAATGTAGATCACTGGTGCCGGTGGGATGGCAGCCAGAGCGCTTTGTTTTCCACAGTCACCCAAAACTGCCTCACAAGGAAACTTCGGGCGACTTCGGAAAACAAGCAGTCTGGGGAGATTAGTCGCCCGAAGAAGAGGCGATTTGTTGCCGGTTGACTAATCTCCCTGAATCTCCACGTGTCTCTGCCCTTAGGGCCAGGGCACACGCTCAGATTTGGGGAGATTAGTTGCCTGGCGACAAATCTCCTCTTCTTTGGGGCGACTAATCTCCCCGAACTGCTTCCCGCTGGCTAGAATGTAAATCGCTGGCAGGATGGCACTTGGAGCACTTCATTTTCCAAAGTCGCCTGAAATTTCCTCGAGAGACAACTTCGGAAAACGAATCGATCCAAAGTGCCGATTTTAGCCGGCGGGAAGGCAGTTCAGGGAGATTAGTCGCCCCCGAAGTAGAGGAGTTGTTGGGCGACTAATCTCCCCAAATCTGCCTGTGTGCCCTGACCCTTAGGCTTGTGACACTGGTAGATTCGGGGGAGATTTAGTCGCCTGGTGACTCCTCACAAGGAAATTTTGGAAAACGAAGCGCCACATGTGCTTTAGCGCAGGCAACTTTTCATTATAGCGGATGGGGAGACACATGAAGGTAGTTTGGGGAGATTGTCGCCCAGAATAAGAGGCAAATCTGCCTGTGTGTCACAAGTCTTAGGAGTTAAGGATCAAGTTAAGTAGATATCTTTTTAGACTGTAATCTCTATTGAGATTTACTTCCTGTATTGGTCAGTTGGTAATTGTGGTATGTTTGATGTATACACCCTTCAACTGTAAAGTGCTGCAGAATATATTGCTGCATATATTTGTTTTTCAAATGCATCAGTTAATAGTGCTGCTCCAGCAGAATTCTACAGTGAAATCCATTTTTTAAAAGAGCAAACATTTTTAAAATATTTAATTTTGAAATCTCGCATGGGGCTTGACATAATGTCCACTTCTACACTGCAATTTTGATTGATATCACCCCCCTCCATCAACAGAACAAAGGACAGCTAACCAGATAGCAGCAACCTGACACCTCTACTGAAGGATTTGTTTGCATGGCTAAAATTCCCTAGCCCCACCTAGTGGTAGACAGGAGAATAGCTCCAAGCAGGAAAAACCCTGAGCATGATTTGGGTCATGGTTAAAGAAACGGTAACATCAAAAAAAAACAGTGTTTTAAAGGAATGACAATATAATGTATTGTTAGCCTGCACTGATACAACTGGGGTTTTTGCTTTAGCAACACAACTATAGTTTATATAAACTATCTGCTGTGTAGCCATGGGGGCAGCCATACTACAGAACTTATCTGTTAACTGCTGTATATCCTGTGCCTTTTTTCCTTTTTCAGCTTTAAATAGTGGCCCCCAAAGCTACAAAGCAGGTTGTTAATATAAACTATAGTAGTGTTTCTGATGGTGGCCCCCATTGCTACACAGCAGCTTGTTTACATAAACTATAGTAGTGTTTCTGAAGCAAACACCCCAGTTGTACCAGTGCAGCACAACAGTACATTATATTTGTATTACTTTAATACACAATAACTGCCTCAAAGCCCTGAAGTGCTGTCTCCTTCTAAAAGTTTAGAATCAGACAGAAAGCACCGAGGTGGCTGACTCCACACCAATATTACAGCTACAAAACATTCAATTGTTGGTTCAAGAATACAATTCTAAATGGTAGAGTGAATTATTTGTAATGTAAACAGTGTAATTTAGAAATAAAAAGTAAACTTTAACAATCATAACAGAATCCCTTTAGTGTGTCAATGCAAGCCCTAGTCTGTTTCACATATTCCAGTTATATTAGATAAGCTGTAGGTCTTGGCAGCTACAGAGCCTTTTGAATTAAATTCAAGTGACATAAAGAGAATGCACAGCACATATTATTTTGGTACAACAAACTCCAGTTCCCTGAGTAGATATTATTTTTTCATTAAATACCAAAAGGACTTACTCTTCATCTTTGATGGTCTCATAACAGGAATCGCAGACCCGCACCTGATACTCAAATCCCATAATAGGGTAGCTGGATCTCTTAGAGCTGCATTTTCCACACACAGCCTGTCCACACTTCCTGCAGTGGTGCTAATAATGATAAGAGCAAACAAAAGGCTGAGTAACTATACACTGACTCACTGTAGTGGATAACGAGAAAAGGAAAGCAGGATGAGAACACATGAAATGAAAAACCAAACACAACCTAGAAAAAGTCTAGGCAGTGAAAGAGAAGATTAAAGGAGAAGGAAACCCTTTTGCCGCAAAACCCCTCCCCACGTAGGCCCCCCCTCCCTCCTCCCCCCCGGGCAAATGCCCCTAAGTTGCTACTTACCCCTCGCACAGGTCCTCTCCCATGGAGTTTGCAGGCGCCATCTTCTCCCGTGCGGTCTTCTTCTTGGATTCCCCCGGCGTTTGGTGGCGCATGCGCAGTAGGAGCATTTGCTGCGCATGCGCCAAAAGTCACTAAGTTGTCGAAAAAGAAATCAGAAAACTTTGTGACTTTCGGCGCATGCGCAGTAGAGCTGAACCAGCAAATGCTCCTACTGCGTATGTGCTGGCAAACGCTGGGGAATCCAGGAAGAAGACCACACAGGAGAAGATGGCGCCTGCGAGCTCCACGGGAGAGGGCCTGCGCCGAGGGGTAAGTAGCAACTTAGGGGCATTTGCCCGGGAGGAGGGGTTTTGAGCCAAAAGGGTTTCCTTCTCCTTTAAGGAAGCACAGAAACAACACGAACAGAAGCAAAAGGGATTTACTTTCATTCCAAACTAACCTGACGCAACCCTACTGTCTTTGTATCCCACATCTGCTTTATATTCCAGAAGAACGGCTGGGAGCATTTCTGGCAGGAGTCACTCTCTAGCCACTGAGGTGCCTTAAACACAGAACATTAAACAACACAATCACAACTCTTTGTTTTAAGGGTCTGGCCACACGGGCAGATTCGGGGAGATAAGTCGCCAGGTGACAAATCTCCTCTTCTTTGCGTGACTAATCTCCGCGATCTGCCTTTCGCCAGCTAAAATGAAAATCTCCGGGCACCTTCCGAAAATGAAGCGCTCCGTTTGCCTGCCCCCAGACGTCATTTTACCAGGGGACTTGCAACTAATCTCCTCAAATCTGCCCGTATGGCCAGACCCTAAATCGTCTACTTTCATTGTTTTTTCATGGACTTCACCTTATTGTGCCGTGTATGCTTAGTAATAGTTCTAATCTGCATAACGGTCATTAAAATACTATCTTGCCAACAATGAACTGCATGTCTGGCAACATCGCCAAACGAGCCGATCTTTCACCGATATGCCCAGCAGGGATATATTGGGGTAATCCAAAAAATTCGGCCCTAGGGCCGAATTATTGAATTACAACGAAGAGCAATGGGCTCAGACGGTCGGCGGAAAAATGAAACCTTTCTGATCTATATCGTGGCCAGATATCGATCGGGAAGGCCCATCGGAAGCCTCCAAGGCAACCACAGCCCTTTAGCAGTGAAGATCTGTGTCTCCAAAGATGCCCCAGTAGCTCCCCATCTTCTTTTCTGCTGATTCACTGCACATGCTCTGTGCTGCTGTCACTTACTGAGTTTAGGGGCCCACTCACAATATACAGTACACATAGAATAGAAATGTCACAGTATAAGGCTGATACGTAATTAATACAGATAATTACTACATGATCGCAAAGAAACCAGTGCAACTAGCATCAGATATATAATATTCAGCCCTGTAGCATCATCTTATACTTCAGGCCAACCTAATTTTCTGTTGGATAATAAGTGATGACCCCTAAGCTTAGCTTCTCAACAGCTGCTCAGAGCCCACTGAGCATGTGAGTGTTGCACACTTTCCAAGATGGTGACCCCCTCTGACGAGTTTGAAGTCCTGGCTCATTGCTGCTATTGACAAGCTGAAACTTTAGGCTGGTGCAATATGTTAAGTGTGTAAAACACTACATTTTTAGCCCTATTTTCAGGGTTAAGTTCTCCTTTAAAGTGAATATGAAAGAATTATAACAGAATAAGCAATCCATTTGTTGCCTCACATTGTGTTTTGTATAGGAACAGCAGCTATGCAAGAGCCGAGTTTATTACCCCTTTGTTTTTTTTATATCCCAATCTCTCTTCTCAGAAATTAACTGAAACTGTCATATCAATAGGCACACTTTTTTCCGTGATCACACAACACATATGCCATTCTCCGGAAGCATCAGGTTTACAGGAGAAGGGGTTTTAAGTGCTGCAGGGACCAATGTATTGATGGGGGCAGGTGTATTTAACTGTCACAGTGCCGCTGACTTAAATGTGCATCTTATCTCGTTTGCAAACACAATGGACGTTAACATTGCAAAAATGAATTTATCTCTGTCATTTATATCTAAATCTTCTATTACATACATACATGTTCAGATTAGTTCCCCTTCCAATCTGTAGATGTTCCTAGTTATCCCATTTCAAGCACAAGCAAACAAAGTGGTTATTAGGAATAATAAACCTGTTGTAATCTGGAAAATGTGTATTCTGTAGAAGTTTCTCTTTTTGCCCTCCCTATTGTCCACTGGCATCCAGCCTTACCAATTACCTGGTTCAGCACAGCAATTTTATACAGCTGCCATCCATTACCTCTTCTCTATCAATATCCATGTTCCAGACACAGATGCCGCCATCAGCCGAGCAGGAGACCAGCTGCCGTGTCAGCTGCACGTAAGTTACTCCCTGTACTTTGTCACTATGGAGAAGACGGTTACGAGACATCAGTTCAGCAAATACGTTAAAAAAGAAAAAAGAAAAACATAAAACTCTTCTACAAATAAAAAAAAATGTAAAATGGTGAAACAAAAGTATTGAATGATACCGGAAATCAATAACTGTTCAGTTTTGATTCCATTCATATTAGGTAATGGCTGTACATCTATATGTACAATGTTTCCACTGGAAAGTTTGGTTCCTCTATCAGGTCACGTATTAAGTGCACTACTCCCAGAACCACAAACAAAAACAATAATGGCTTCCTGATACTTAAAGGGATACCTTCATGGGAAAAAATATATATATATATTTTTCAAAACTCTTCCGTTAATAGTGCTGCTCCAGCAGAATTCTGCACTGAAATTCGTTTCTCAAAAGAGCAAACAGATTTTTTTATATTTAATTTTGAAATCTGACGTGGGGCTAGATATATTGTCAGTATCCCAGCTGCCCCCAATCATGTGACTTGTGCTCTGATAAACTTCAGTCACTCTTTACTGCTGTACTGCAAGTTGGAGTGATATCACCCCTCTCCATTTCCCCTCCAGCAACCTAACAACAGAAAAATGTGAAGGTAACCAGTTAGCAACTCCCTAATACAAGATAACAGCTGCCTGGTAGATCTAAGAATAGCACTTAATAGTAAAATCCAGGTCCCACTGTGACACATGCAGTTATATTCAGTAGGAGAAACAACAGCCTGCCAGAAAACAGTTCCATCCTAAAGTGCTGGCTCTTTCTGAAATCACATGACCAGACAAAATGACCTGAGATGGCGCCTACACACCAATATTACAGGTAAAAAAAAATACACTTGCTGGTTCAGGAATTAAATTTTATATTGTAGAGTGAATTATTTGCAGTGAAAACAGTGTAATTTAGAAATAAAAACGACATCATAAAAATCATGACAGAATCCTTTAAGCTGCTTACCCAGCATTTTCTGTGGGCCTTACTATCCCAAACACTGAACATCTGCTACAGGGGAGCCATAAAAAAACTTTTGCAGAGTGGTATCCACCTCAATCTCATTAGCCATCAACTGGATAGCAGAATGCCTCCTGAACCCAGTTATAGGAAGATGGAATCATAAGGAACAGTCAACACTTTACCAAGTAAATAGATTTTAAAACATGATACCCCTGATGGATGCTCAACCTATGACCCTTCATCAGTTCTTGATCCCCCCTCCAAAGACACAGGTTGAAAAAACTGTGAATTATTTTCAGCCAAGAGAGGAACAATTTCTATTCTGACGTGAATAAAGCAGCATGTTCTATTCTTTCTACATCACTAAAATTATATGTTGCTATAGTGACAACATTTCTTAATGGACCACGACAAATGACATCTATATCCATCGTCTATAAAGAATACATTTTGCGAAAAACTGAATTAGCCACAAGATTTCCTAATTGTTTTTTTTCCCCAGTGGCCTCAGGTAGAACAGTGGACTTTGATGACGCATTAGACAGATAACTTTGTTTACGGTTCCAAACGATCCATCTGAAAAGATTAAATAAAATATTGGCACCAAGCCATAAACACAGCTTTTAATGCCATACTGATGTGAAATAAAACATATGGACTCTAGAAATCAAGAGTCTCATCAGAAAGGAGGCTGTACGTTTGTAAATGAACTTACTGGTGTCCTTGGAGGACCAGCGTCCGTCCTTGACGCCCTCCGATGTCCCACAGGATAATGCTGTGATCCGAGGATCCGGAAAATAGGTACCGCTGGACTGGATCCCAGTACATACAAGAAATGCTTCCTGAAGGAAATGAAAAGAATTATTTTCAATGCAAATCTCACTGTATTAATTCTCTTTCTTATTCATAATCTGCTATGTCAGCTGGTCTGTTTCTTCTTTACTTTCAAAAGCAAATATGCGATGCCCCGAGTTGCAATGAGGATATGAATTGAAAAGATGAAGGGACTGAGAGCAAAGACCAGTCACGTATGCTAAGCAGCTTTAAAAAGGACACCGTCAAGGGAAAACATGTTTTTTACTAAATGGATCAGTTAATATCACTTCTCCAGCATAAGCCTGCATTGAAATCCATTTTTCAAAAGAGCAAACAGATTTTTTTCATATTTCATTTTGAAATCGAACATAAGGCTAGACACGTTGTTCGTTGCACAGTTGCCCTCAGGCATGTGACTTGTGCCCTGTTAAACTTCAGTTATAAATATAAAAATATGATACATGATAAAAATACACACACAGGTATATCAAACCTATCAATTGCAATTCGAATACTGACAGGATACACAAGTGTAATAGTAGCAAGTCATATAAAAAGGACACTTTCTCCATTTCTCTTTAGATACATGCAAGCAATACATTTTCCTGAATCCACAACTGCCATACTTTCATACATTGATTTTTTTCTTCTAGCAATTAGTTGTTCTACATTACACATGTTTTGAACCGACTTTTCATGCATATGGGGGGGGGGGCTGAGATTTCCACTGTTAGTCTACGTGCTTGGAATAATATTTTATGCAATATTTTTTTGAGCAGGACAAAATATACCTATTTAGGGTCAAGAGGAAACTCGAAACCTAGAATTTTGGTATTTCTGTACAGGACAGGACAAGAACATATAAATTTAAGTGCCCTCCACTGCATTGCATCTCGCACAGGTTGCTGGGATACCAGGGTTGATTGTGCAGCCTAGATCTTGTGTAGTAAGCCCTGTGTATCAAATATAATTGCAATATTCTATATTTATATATGGGGGAAATATTCAATGGGGTCAATAACACCTGGGTCCATTGGTCGTCAGTTATAAAGTCAATGGACAGTTCCCATTGTGCCCTTGCTTTTATTGTGTTTTTCCGTTGTAGGAGGTTTTGTAAGCCTTTGTAAAAGAGCGTTATTGAGTGCCATTATCGAGGAGGTACCAAACTGCAGGTGCTTGAACTTATTCAGCCTGTAAAGCGCAGCTCTCACTTTATGGTATATAAGTCACTGTTAGGTGGGTAATGAATATCTTTGCTTTAATTCATTCAAGGGTATCATTCCCTGATCTGACCAAAATTGATTGCCTTCTGTTTTTTCTTCTACAGGTTCAGGGCCAAAATAGCATTGAATCGGGGGAGATCAGTTTTTAGTAGACACTGCCAAAGTTGGTATAAAGCATCCCCAGGCTGAGCATTTTTCAGAATACCGACTTGTGAGAGTTGGGCTCAGACATAATACAGGTGCATAACCGGAAGGGCCATGCCTCCTTCAGTTTTGGACTTTTTTAGTTTTTTTTAGTTTTTATGGACAGTCTACTTCTATTTTTCCCCCATATGCTCAAAAAAGGGAACCTGTATCTTGATGGGCGCATGCCACTGGATGTAAAGAATTTTTGGGGCAATAACCATTTTTATAAGTTGTATACGCCCAGTGGGACCCAAAGGAAGGCGTTCCCATGCTAGAAATTTGGCTTGTGCCCATTGAAGTAGGAGAGTAATGTTGAGAGTGTAATACGAAGAGATGGGCATTGCAATTTGAATTCCCAAATAAGTAAGTTTGTCAACCATTTGCAGTTTAGCACAATCTGTACTCAGTGGGTCAATTATGAGATCAATCCGAAAAAGTAATGATTTGGAGGGATTCATTTTTAGGCCCGACATTTGCCCAAAGTCAGGTGCTATTGCCAGAAGTTCTGCCAGTGAATTTTGTGTGTCCCCCAAATACACTAGGGTATCGTCTGCATACATTTGTACTTTTTCTTCTCTATTCGCCAAATGCAGGCCAACAATACGGGGATTTTGCTTAATAGCAAAGGCTAGAGGTTCAAGGCCATGGCGAACAACAAAGGGGACAAAGGGCACCCCTGACGTGTTCCCCTTGCTAGAGCAAAGTTTTCAGTTGGGTTAGTAATGTAAATTGAGGGCCTACACCAAAGGCTTTAAGAACTCTCCATAGATATGCCCATTCAACCATATCAAATGCTTTGGCTATGTCCAAAGCAGCAACTGATCTCTGACCCTTGTTACAGTGATCCAAATAGAAATTGAGCATCAGCCTTCTTATATTGTGTGCAGTGTTTTTTTGAGGGATGGCGTTTGGAAGCCAGAGCCAAATAAATTGAATTACTAAGATCAGGCTACACTCCTTGCTACCGGAACAGTGTTACCTTCTGGCCTAGCAAACTGTGTATTCTGGCAAATGGCAGAGGGGCTGCTGTAAGATGCCATAGACAGTCACTATATATTGGCCTTGTGGGGAGGTTGTTTGGGCTTTTGTTTGCCTGAATGCCAGGGCCTATTTTTGAATTTTAGTCCACACATGGTTACCTTCGTGACCCTTAAGTGTTGATATCACAGAACAGCTGTTTTGATCCAATTTGAGCAGAGTGATCTGGCCAGAGAAATCTCCCACAAAGGCATATCTTGTATCTTCGTCATACCTGGAGGCGACACTTGTTAAGGAGCTTACATCACCTGCACTCATGATGTACAATACAGTACAGGTATGGGACCTGTTATCCAAAATGCTCGGGACCAGGGGATTCTGGATAAGAGATCTTTCTGTAATTTGGATCTTCATACCTTAAGTCTACTAGAAAATAATGTAAACATTACATAAACTCAATAGGCTGGTTTTACCTCCAATAAGGATTAATTATATCTTAGTTTGGATCAAATACAAGCTATTGTTGTATTACAGAAAAAAAGGGAATAGTTTGGATAAAATGGACTCTATGTGAAACGGCCTTTCCGTAATTTGGAGCTTTCTGGATAAAGGGTGTCCGGATAATGGATCCCATACCTGTACTTTGTTTTAAACCAAATACATTCAGAATATAAGCAACCAATAAGCATTAAAGTAAAGATTTTTTTTTTTAGATTTATTTTTTTAATAGATGCAGTATCTAAACTTCTAATAAACAAAATACAGAAGGTCTAGATGGAATTTTATACACTTTGCTTCCTATGTAAGAACTATAACCATTGTATTATAAACAACACACCTTCTATGTAAACATGACCTATAGTCTCTTTTCAGCTTGAATATACTTATTTATAAAATTGAAGCAAAAAAAGTAGTTTTTACATATGCAGGGTACATTAACATACATAACAAAATGAATTAATTTTTGATGTTACTGGTCCCATAAGTATATTATACATAATGAGGTCTTGAAGAAAAACAACATGCTTGGTTAGGGGCAGCTTATGTTTCTGTATTTGCTCCCACTCCACACGTTTTTTTTTTTTATTTTTTTTTTACTTACACTTTTTCCCCTCTGATACATTTTTTCCATGAACTTTGTATAGGAGTACAGATTGTAGCTTTCATTACAAAAAAAAAGTTAAAGGAGAACTTTAGCCCCAAAATGAATATTTAAGTAACAGATAGTTTATATAATATTAAGTGGCATATTAAAGAATCTTACCAAGCTGGTATATATATTTAAGTAAATATTGCCCTTTTACATCTCTTGCCTTGAACCACCATTTAGCGATGGCGTCTGTGCTGCCTCAGAGATCACCTGACCAGAAATACTTCAACTCTAACTGTAACAGGAAGAAGTGTGGAAGCAAAAGACAGAACTTTGTCTGTTAATTGGCTCATGTGACCTAACATGTACATGTAACATTTATTTGTGCACACTGTGATTCCTACAATCCCAGGGGTGGCCCTTACTATTTATTATTACTAGGGATTCACTATTTTGGATTCAGCAGAACCCCCAAATCCTTTGCGAAAGATTTGGAAGAATGCCGAACCGGATGGGAAAAGTAAAACATTTTTTACTTTCTTGTTTTGTGACAAAAATGCAATTTCCCTCCCCACCCCTAATTTGCATATGCAATTTAGAATTTGCATATCCATATTAGGAATCGGTTCGGCCGGACAGAAGGATTCTGAGAATCCGAATCCTGTCGAAAAAGGGCGAATCCTGGTGGAATCCCAAACCAATATCTAGATTCGGAGCATTCGTAATGATTACCCAATGGCACATACTACTAAAAAAGTATATTATGATAAAAATGATTTACATGAAGCAGGGTTTTACATATGAACGGTTTTATGCGAAATATCTTTTTATAGAGACCTACATTGTTCGTGGGTATAGTTTTCTTTTAACTCTCCTAAAGGCCTATAGCCTCTTTCGGAAACCAGTGGAAATGTTGATCTTTTCATCATTCAACTAATTGCTATGACTGCTGAGCTGTTTGCTGGATCTGTATGACTCTTCCTGAAGTGGAAACTTTGGCGTGTGTGTGTGTGTGTGTGTGTGTGTGTGTGTGTGTGTGTGTGTGTGTGTGTGTGTGTGTGTGTGTGTGTGTGTGTGTGTGTGTGTGTGTGTGTGTGTGTGTGTGTGTGTGTGTGTGTGTGTGTGTGTGTGTGTGTGTGTGTGTGTGTGTGTGTGTGTGTGTGTGTGTGTGTGTTCACAGCAAAATGTTGGCTCTGTTTCGAGTCACCAGGATGTACTTAAATGCTCTCTGCCCTTCATACTGTGTACGTTCTTGGAAAATGCATCAATTTTTCTAGTTTTTGTCTCATAGCGAAGAACAGAAAAAGAATAACCATGCCTGGCACATTTAACACCTTCACTAGATATTTGCTCTCGAATAAAATTAGGTTCAAACAATGGTAGGTTTGTGCCATGCAATCAAGGAGCATTCTCTCTCTCTCTCTCTCTCAAGAATTACATTTTGAAAGGATACTGCAGACAGGAAGCCCACGATGCAAACCCATGTCTGCCCATTTGTGACCCACTCTGAGAGCACATCCATGTGAGGAATTTATCATGCCCTGTGCTGATCACCCACTGGGTCCCCGGAGAGTAGATGATTTCAGTCACCCGATTCTGGTGCGCTGCCAGGAAGTAAGCATAGGTGGTCTTTTTAAACTGGATGATGAGACAACGAGGTGATCGAAAAACATGACAGGGATTCAGTACCTGGGTATGTCTTTATAAAATTCATTTTGTTGAAGTCTTCCGAGACATTAAACTCCTAAGGACAAGACACAAGTGTTTGACAATTACACCGTCCGACAGAGATACTGCAATGAGGCATTTGTTGCACATTATCAAGCAGCAGCAAGTTAAAATACTACTGCTTGTAAGCGAAAAAGCACTCACCACTACAGCACCAGTATCTTGGCCCACAAAAAGCTTCCTGCTGTCATGATGGTAGCGCAGAGCTGTGCAGGGAGCTATAAAGCAAACATATGCAGAGTGAGTCATAAACAGTAAATAACAGACTAAAAACACAAAAATAACATATAATCCAGATGTTCTAACCCTGGGTTGACAGGGAGAGGTAGAATTTACATACAGCAAGGAAATGGAAGAAAAGAAGTGGGTTAAATATATCATGTGGGGCTGAAAGCACATGGGTTAAATATAATTTGAGGAAGCACAAGAGGAAGAAGAGGGAGTTTATAAATATTTCCTTTTCCATCACCTGCAAGCTGTCTGGAAGTAGAGTGTTTATATAAAAGCAACACTGCATCTTTTCCACTGTCAGTGCAAGGCAGACTCAAGACAGAAAAGGAAGGGAGCTATAGTGGTGCTGAGCAACTCTGCTGGGCTTGTAGAGTGAGGGAACCACTTCCCATTGTGCCAACAGTATAGGCTCACCCAATACAAAGTCAGTGTGCATCTCTAAGACTTTAGCAGAGATATAAGCCAGCAATTCTACTACTCTGCCAAAACTGCCAGGTGATGGGCCCCAATGCAGAATAATGGCTGGCCATAGTCGCAACATTACCTGAATGCACAAACGCATTGCTTTGCATGGCTAGCATTACATAGAGCAGGACAAGTGGCCTCTTGCTCTCATGGCCTGTGCCCCCGGAGCTCATTTGCTATTACACACCTCTGGTGGGAGAAACCATATTTTAAAAGCAGGTACCCTAAATATAATGGCCATATAATTATGGGGGTAGCAATTAAAGCTGAGCACAAATTGTAGCTAATGTTTTTTCCAGCAGTGGGGAAAGACCTGAAAATGTTTGTACCAGTTGTGATGAAGTTTGTTGGAACCATCTATCACCAATGGTATAGAGCCGCCTTTTTGCCTCCCCTGTTAAAGGGAGAGTAAAGTCTAAAATAGAATAAGGCTAGAAATGCTGCATTTTGTATACTAAACTTAAACATGAATTTACTGCACCACAAGCCTAATCAAACAAATGATTTATGCTTTCAAAGTTGGCCACAGGGGGTCACCATCTTGTAACTTTGTTAAACATCTTTGCAAGACCAAGACTGTGCACATGCTCAGTGTGGTCTGGGCTGCTTAGGGATTGTCATAAATTATCAAAAGAGCACAAGTCAAATAATATCTGTCAGAAGTCTATACAGCAAGACTGATTAATAATCAGAATATTCAGACTGCGCTGGGTCATGCATTACAATAACATAGCTTATAAAAGAAAAGTTTGTATACAATGAGTTTAGTTTTTACACAAAACTAAAAGCATGGCTAAATGAAGCATTATAAAATTAAACTCTTTCTCATATAAAATAGGACATTTGTTGACATGAAATATTTATTTGTAGCTGCTGGAAGAACAGATACCACTTTAAATGGGGCGGTTCACCTTTAAAATAATTATTAGTATGATTTAAACATTCTTATTCTAAGCTTTTTTGTAGTTGGTTTTATTTATTTATTTTTTTAATTATTTGTTCAGTGCTCTTCAGTTTGGAATTCCAGCATCTATGTGGTTGCTAGGGTTTACTGTAGCAACCCGGCAGCAGATAAATGAGAAACTGGAGTATGAATAGGAGAGGGCCTGAACAGAAAGAGATGTAGTACAAATAACAATAACATTTTAGTCTCACTAAAAGGGATCTGTGCCCCGCATGTGACAGCTGGAAAGGTAGAAGAACAAAAACAAAAAGTTCAAAAACTATAAAAACTAAAAAAAAAAAAAAAAAAGATTATTAAAAAGTTGCTAAGAATAAGACCTTCTAGAACAGGAGTGCCCATACTTTACTAATGCAAGGTCTTCTTTTAGTGATCTTGTCCCATTATGATCTAAAGCCATGAAAGCATTGTTAGCATTCTGTTCCATGGAAAATATTACTTAATTATTATAATGATTTATTCTCTTCCCTTTAGATTGTAAGCTCTTTCTGCACAGGGCCTTCCTAACCTTTTGTACCGGTATTGATTGTGATGTATGTAACTCCATATGTTCTAAGTATGTAATTCATGTGATTTAGTTGTATAATCACATTTACTTTACAGTTTTACAAAATATGTTGGCGCTATATAAATACATCTTAATAACAATAATAATAAATGGGAAAATGTATATTGCTATATTTAACAAACAACTATTTTTTTATTTAACCTTAACATAATAATTATCTGAATGAAAAGCATGAAACAGGAGGGTGATTTAGACAAGCTGTTTGATGACTTGAGATCTACTGATCACCAGCTAAAGATCTAACTTTTGTTCTAGAACATACTAACATAATGGTAAACAAACCCTTTCAATGTGAACAATAAGTTTTTTATATCATATGTATATGTATACACACACTATGGTGTTATGGATAATTAGAATGAATTGCAGATTTCAATAAAAATAACAAGTGCCATAATAATAAAACAGATGGTTATGGGGCTAAAATAGTATGAAAAGTGCGATAAAAATCTCTTGAAGGCCCACATCCAGCCCCTGGCCACCATTTGCACAGGCCAGAAATTTTTTTGTTTTGGGGAGCAGCTTCCAATTTGGTTTTCTGCAACAAGGCTACACTAAACTAGAATAGGATCCCTCCTATTAGGGAATAAATGCCCCAGACTAACACAGTGTTGCAACTCTGGACAAAACACAGTAACTTGAGGCTCCTAGCTATTGCAGAGCTAGATCCACTATAGGTCAATGTGTCTATGACGATGATCACTACAATTAAGAGCAGCTTGTAATAGAGCCAAACAATGGCAGAATACAAAAGCATCCATATAATGTCCCACATATAGAATAAGAGTAAAACATATGCAGTTGGTGCAGCCTCTATATACTATGTATTCAGTGCCTGTGTTTTGAGGAATACTGCATTTTTGGCTACATTATCTTACTGGCAGAAATTTCCAGATCAGAGAAGTCATTGTGTACTTACATGACATTGTGTGATAGATGCTTGGCCAATACTGCCCACTGTCTCTCTTCAGCCATACTCGCACAGTCCTACCCCAAGATGGAAAGGAAACATATTGTGAGATAGTGTATAATAAGATATAATAACATACAAGTAAACCGCATATGCATGTTTATATATGGATATATCAGTCAGCCGATAAGTCAGCCGATAAGTCAGCCGATAAGTCAGCCGATAAGTCAGCCGATAAGTCAGCCGATAAGTCAGCCGATAAGTCAGCCGATAAGTCAGCCGATAAGTCAGCCGATAAGTCAGCCAATAAGCCCGTGTCTACGGCAGTCCGTGTCTACGGCAGTCCGTGTCTACGCCAGCCCGTGTCTACGCCAGCCCGTGTCTAAGTCCGTATATAAGTAAGTCTGTATATAAGTAAGTCCGTATATAAGTCAGTATGTGCCACATGGAAAAAATAGTATTTCAGTTTGTTTCTTTAGGTACGCTATGCAAATCTAGTTTGGAAAAACAGTAAATACATCATAACCATCAGCATAATCTTTCAAGGGGTGGTTCATTTTTAAGTTAACCGTTAGTATAAAAAATTATAATATGGGTCATTTTAATCAACTCTTCAATTGCCCTTTTTTTTTTTTATTGTTTTTAAATTCTTTTGCCTTCTTCTGACTCTTTCCAACTTTCAGATCGGGGCCACTGACCCCATCTAAAAATATGCTCTGTAAGTTCTGGGTCATTGCTACTTTTTATCACTTATCTTTCTATTCAGGTCCTATCCTTTTCATATTCCAGTCTCTCATTCAAATTAGTGTGTGGTTGCTAGAGTAATTTAGGCCCCAAAACCAGACTGCTAAAATTGCAAATTGGAAAGTTGCTGAATAAAAAAAAGCTACATAACGCCAAAAACATACATAATAAAAAATGAAACCAGCTGCAATTTGTCTCAGAATATCCTGCTCTACAATTTTACTAAAAGTTAATCATCTCATACATTTCCATGCTACCTTATACTTGAGCGGTTCCCCTGATGTTTGCATGTACTCAGTTGACCCATCTGGCATAAAAAGCACAGGCTCGGTAGAAAGCCAGAGCAGGATTCTAACAGCATTAACTAAAACCAGAGATTATGAAAGTATTATACCAGGACACAAATACTGACTGATTATTAAATGACTAAACCAAAATGTGTGTGCAAATGTACAGACAGAAATCCCAAACAAAATAACATCATTAATACGTAGACTAAACCACAAATGGCGATCCAATACCAAAACAAGAGCAACAAATAATCCAGTTAGTAACCAAAAATTCAAATATATCGAGGAAGAGTCCACAAAATATATATGATGGCAGGCAATTGTTAAAAAATATATTGAAAAAAATATATATAAGTAAGAATTTAAGTAGGTTGTGAGAAAAGCCTGTGAAGCTTCTGTCGTTTGTAAAGGTATTGGTGGAAATGGGAAAAGTCTTGAGTACCCATGCATACTGTACAAGTGCGTATTTTAAAGGATATAAAAGAAATGTATAAATCATATTCACGTGGATCATGTCATGTTTAGCTTTATAAGTGCTATTAAATGCAAATGGAAGATGCAGCTTTGAAGAAACAAACAGGGGGCAAATCATGGGATGAAAAAAAATATAGCATATGAAAGTGGCTAAGGTTTTCTAAGCCTTTCCTTTCATGTATTCCCAACTACACAGCAGTTCCTTGTTCCCGGGAAATGAATTACAAGCCCTCTGTATACAATACCCTCTGGACAGATCTAAGGTTTCTACAGGGCAGTCAGCACTGAAGAGATTTAGGGCTTATTTAGCAATGCATATTTCCCAGACTCCAAGCATCTAGCATTGCGTACAGTTCATCATGGTGGTGGAAACTAGAGGCACCACTGCTAAATTGTGCAAAAGGTTTTTTTTTTTTTTTTTTTGTGAGCAAAGATGGCACCACTTCCAGGAGCATGTATAGTTACAAGTATCTTTGTTACAATTTACAGTTACATTTTGTGTAAAAAATAAGAATGTACCAGTGCATTATACTCATTTAGATATAGAAGAATTATGCTTAAAAAAGTAGTGTTTCAGGAAGATTGAATATTTCTGCAAAAACCCTAATAATCCCTCCCTTCTCTTCCACTTCCTGCTTCCTGAATACCCAGGCTGTGCAGCGGAGCCATCAGCTAACTGTACTGTAGGACAGGAACCAATCAGCAGCTAGCATGATAGGGAACTGAAGCCTGTGAAGTCCGTGCTTGCGTGACTGCAGGGCTGTGATTGGCTGTCCCCCTCCTACTGTGGAAGGGAGCGTTAGGACACGCCCTACCCTCATTTGAAACAGACAGGGACCAGAGAACATCTATACGGGGAGCTCCAATAAAGGGGCTATTTTTAAAGATGTAAATTTTTAGCACCATGTAAAAGCAACACCATATTTTACTTACAACTGCATACAAAATTAGGATTTTTTTCATTTATCCTATATGTCTCATTTAAAGCACTTAATTTACACCTGTGCTTGCAATCGTAAATAAGACTTGAGGGGTTATTTAGAATCAGAGGGGCAGTTCCCTTTATGCAAATTTTCCCACAATCAGTTGCCAGTAAAACCATATTTATTAAAGGTACTGCTTAAAAATGCACCCCTTGCACTTTCGTATTTTTTGCCCGTGCAGCCTTTGCCATCCTCCTGCCCCAAATCAAGTGTTGCTCAAGAGGGACCCTAAAGCTACGGCAAATTCTGGATCAGGCAGTAGCTCCAGGGTTAGCACAGCACCCTACATCAATTGTCTTCTAAAGAACTGGCTGCTCACATCACTCGCATGCTGAAAAAATGATACCAACCGGACTTAAAAAATATTCTGTGCATTTGTGTCCAAACTGTGACAAAGTTCAAGTGCAACTGTGCTAATTTTGACTCATCTACTGAAATTACGCCAGACGCAGCTCTCTCTGGTGGGTGCAACAGTGCTGGAATTGGGGGGGTGGGAGCATTAACGGACAAAAAAAACCATGGCAATTTCAGATTTGCACTTTGTAAATGAGCACTTTCATGTTAGCATCAAGTTACAGTGAGAAAAACACAGAAAAGCCATATAAAGCACACATGGCTTTCTAAAAAACATAACTGGTCAGTATACAAGTTATGGTATACTTCACCCATCAGTAGAGTGTTTGTCGCATTCTTTATATAATTGTTCAATTACTCTCTGTTCCTTTGTTGTACTATTGCAGTGGTCCCCAACATTTTTTACCCATGAGCCACATTCAGATGTAAAAAGAGCTAGGGAGCAACACAAGCATAAAAAAACTGCTCAGCTAGGATACTATTGTGTCACTGATACAGTAAAATGCTTTATAACTGTAGCCCACCCCACGTCTTTCTAGATACGCTGTCAACATATGAAATAGAACCACTATTACTCTCAAAAATCACAGTATAGGTATCGGATCAGTTATCCGGAAAGCTCCTAATTACGGACAGGCCCTCTCCCATATACAAAAAAAAGGGGGGGGGTTGCAGATGCACTCCTAAGGCTAAGTTAAAATGTATTTATGTACAATGGAAGTGCTATTGATTTTCAACTTTGTAACAAAAAAACCCTGTTTTTGTAAACACATGTTAAGACAGGGGACCAAGGAATAAGCATTGATTAATTGGCCAAATCAGTAGCACTTCCACTGTACTTAAAGGAATTGTTCAGAGTAAAAATAAAAACTGGGTAAATAGATAGGCTGTGCAAGAATAAAAAATGTTTCTAATATAGTTAGTTAGCCAAAAATGTAATGTATAAAGGCTGCAGTGATTTGATGTATAACAAGTCAGTCAGAACACTACTTCCTGGTTTTCAGCTCTCTTGGTTTACACTGACTGGTTACCCTGGCTACCAGACAGTAACCAATCAGAGACTTGAGGGGGGGCCACATGGGTCATAACTGTTGCTTTTGAATCTGAGCTGAATGCTGAGGATCAATTACAAACTCACTGAACAGAAATGTCCCATGTGGCCCCCCCTTCAAGTCGCTGACTAACTCAGAGTTATAGAGCTGAAAAGCAGGAAGTTGGATTCTGCCTGTTTTATTAGACATCTGTTCACTCCAGCCTTTATACATTACATTTTTGGCTAACTAACTATATTAGAAACATTTTTTATTTTGCACAGCCCATCCATTTACCCAGTTTTTATTTTCACACTGAACTATTCCTTTAAACACATTTTAACTTAGCCTTGGAGTGCACCCACCATTCCCCTTATTTGTATAGGCTCTTTCCCATAGACTTCATTTTATTCAAATAATCCAAATTTTTAAAAAATATTTCCTTTTTCTCTGTAATAATAAAACAGTGTCTTGAACTTGATCCCAACTAAGATATAATGAATCCTTATTGGAAGCAAAACCAGTCTATTTGGGTTTATTTAATGTTTAAATTATTTCCTATTAGACTTAAGGTATAAAGATCCAAATTACAGAAAGATATGTTATCAAGAAAACCCCCGGGTCCCGAGCATTCTGTATAACAGGTCCCATACCTGTACCTTTATTTAAAGTGCAAGTATAGCCTTGAGAAAATGCAGAGATAAAGGGGAAGTGGCTGCGTTTACGTTTACTCTTTATAGTCAGTGTGTTCGGGTGAAGAAAAGAGACTGAAATGAGCATATTTCTTAAAGGACCAGCAACAGCAAAAATTTTCTAAAAAATATTCGTTAGTATGCTACGAAAAAAAGATGCCAAAACAAACTTTAAAATCGCTATGTCTTTCTTAAGAAATAACTTACCGAAACTCTGCTTGTGCTCCTCTTCAGAAAAGGCGACGATCCATCGTGCGGTGCTCGATTTCTCCTCCCTGGCAATCTCCTATAAGGAAGGCAAGGAGGAGAAATGGAGCACCACAGGATCGATCACTGATCGCCTTTTCTGAAGAGAAGCACAAGCGGAGTTTCGGTAAGTTATTTCTTAATAAAGATTTAGGGACTTTAAAGTTTAATATGTGTTGGTGTCTTTTTTCGTAGCATACTAACACATTTTTTAAAAAAAAAACATTTGCTGTTACTGGTCCTTTAATAAGACAATTGCACAACTGCTGTTGCACTGGATTGTTTTCCTGAAGACATGACCTGCTGCCGCTGACAGTTTGGAAACCTGTGTGACATAATCACCCAGTGGGACATTACCCTTTTATTATGTCACCTTCCTGCTTTGTTCTGGGCAGCATTATGTATTGTACTATAAGGATCAAATTGGGAGCAGAATCAGTAAATGCTATAGATACGCATACCGGAGACCTCTAGTGACCAAGCATTTGTAAGCATTATGTAAGCATTATGTATTGTCCCTAGCTTCCTGGCAGCTGCCTTGTTATTATTATTACTCCATTATATAACCCACACCTCTCTTTATTATTGCAATGCTGTGTAGAAGCTCAATCTCTGACTTACTAGCATGCACCTTCAGTATACCTGTGCTCTCTCCCTTGCAATATAACCAGCAGCATTACACTAATACTGTGACGAGATCTAGGTACCCAGCAGCAGCATTACAGTAACAGGGACATGATTTAGGCACCCAGCTGTTGTCTGTGCCCTGTACTTGTTCCCTGTCGCTGTAATGCTGCTGCAGGATATCTACAGAAGAGTCACCCAGTTCATAAACCCTCTCACTGTATTACTGCCATGCTGCTGGTATGTGAAACCTGTCCCTGTGTTACTATAATGCTGCTGGTATGTGAAACCTGTCCCTGTGTTACTATAATGTTACTATAATGCTGCTGGTATGTGAAACCTGTCCCTGTGTTATAATAATGTTACTATACTGCTGCTGGTACCCAAGCCCTGCCCCTGTATTACTGTAATGCTGCGGACACCTGAACCCTGCCCCTGTGTTACTGTAATACTGCCATATACCTACACCATGCCCCTGTGTTACTTTAATAATGCTGTGTACCTGAACCTTGCCCCTGTGTTACTGTAATAATGCTGTGTACCTGAACCCTGCCCCTGTGTTACTGTAATACTGCCATATACCTATACCATGCCCCTGTGTTACAGTAATACTGCTGTGTACTTGAACCGTGCCTGTGTTACTGTAATACTGCTGACACCTGCAATCTGCCCTGTGTTACTGTAAGGCTGCTGGTATTTGGACCTTGCCCCACTGTTATTGCAATGCTGCTTTGTACCTGAGCCATGCCCCTGTGTTACTGTAATGCTGATGAAAACACCGGAGCCATGCCATTGAGTTACTGTAAGGGTAGGACTACACGGGCGTTTTCTGTGCAATCCGACGCGCTGGGCAAAAATACAGGCGTCAAGTCGGATGTGACGGAAGTAAAGTAAGAAATACAAATGTTGAGTGGTGTCGCAGCATTGATCCCACGTGTCACGACTGACGGATGCAGACGGATCGCACAGAAAACGCCAGTGTAGTCCTACCCTAATGCTGCTGGATACCTGAGCCCTGTTCCTAAATTACACTAATGCTACTTTGTAGTTAAAGCCTGTTCCAGTGTTGGGAGTGCAATGGTGCCAGGTAGCGAGTACCTGGGCAAGGTTCCTGAGTTACAGTAAGGTTGCACGTACCTATAACCTGTCCAAATGTTACTGTAATACTGCTGGGCATCTAAACCCCCATCCCAGTGTTACTATAATGCTGTTGGGCACCTGAGCCCTATTCCTGAATTACTGAAATGCTGTTAGGTAGCCATGTCTTTTCCCTATATTATAGTAATGCTGTTAGGTAGCCATGTCTTTTCCCTATATTATAGTAATGCTGTTAGGTAGCCATGTCTTTTCCCTATATTATAGTAATGCTGTTAGGTAGCCATGTCTTTTCCCTATATTATAGTAATGCTGTTAGGTAGCCATGTATTTTCCCTATGTTATAGTAATGCTGTTAGGTAGCCATGTCTTTTCTCTATATTATAGTAATGCTGTTAGGTAGCCATGTCTTTTTCCTATATTATAGTAATGCTGTTAGGTAGCCATGTCTTTTCCCTATGTTATAGTAATGCTGTTAGGTAGCCATGTCTTTTCTCTATATTATAGTAATGCTGTTAGGTAGCCATGTCTTTTCCCTTTATTATAGTAATGCTGTTAGGTAGCCATGTCTTTTCCCTATATTATAGTAATGCTGTTAGGTAGCCATGTCTTTTCCCTATATTATAGTAATGCTGTTAGGTAGCCATGTATTTTCCCTATATTATAGTAATGCTGTTAGGTAGCCATGTATTTTCCCTATGTTATAGTAATGCTGTTAGGTAGCCATGTCTTTTCTCTATATTATAGTAATGCTGTTAGGTAGCCATGTCTTTTTCCTATATTATAGTAATGCTGTTAGGTAGCCATGTCTTTTCCCTATGTTATAGTAATGCTGTTAGGTAGCCATGTCTTTTCTCTATATTATAGTAATGCTGTTAGGTAGCCATGTCTTTTCCCTTTATTATAGTAATGCTGTTAGGTAGCCATGTCTTTTCCCTATATTATAGTAATGCTGTTAGGTAGCCATGTATTTTCCCTATGTTATAGTAATGCTGTTAGGTAGCCATGTCTTTTCTCTATATTATAGTAATGCTGTTAGGTAGCCATGTCTTTTCCCTTTATTATAGTAATGCTGTTGGGTAGCCATGTCTTTTCCCTTTATTATAGTAATGCTGTTAGGTAGCCATGTATTTTCCCTATGTTATAGTAATGCTGTTAGGTAGCCATGTCTTTTCCCTATATTATAGTAATGCTGTTGGGTAGCCATGTCTTCTCTCTATAGTATAGCAATGCTGTTAGGTAGCCATGTCTTTTCTCTATATTATAGTAATGCTGTTAGGTAGCCATGTCTTTTCCCTTTATTATAGTAATGCTGTTGGGTAGCCATGTCTTTTCCCTTTATTATAGTAATGCTGTTAGGTAGCCATGTATTTTCCCTATGTTATAGTAATGCTGTTAGGTAGCCATGTCTTTTCCCTATATTATAGTAATGCTGTTGGGTAGCCATGTCTTCTCTCTATAGTATAGCAATGCTGTTAGGTAGCCATGTCTTTTCTCTATAGAAATGCTGTTGCTCAGCTCAGTGGCAGTGTTAGAGCAGTCAGAGCTGTTCCATCATTCTTTCTCATGTTAGTGTCTGATGCCCAGGCTCCCTGCACAAGTTATGAATATGAAGAGAATACGGCGCCCCTTATTAGTCCTCCGCTCTGAGATTTAGAATACAACAACAACAGAGTGCAGAGCTTTCGGGTTTCCCTCTAATTGCAATTACCTGTCCTCGCTGGCAGTGATAACGCCGTCCTCCCGCGGAATCAAACTCGCCGCAGCCACCTGTTCCCTGTGCCCGGGGATCTTAGTGAGGAGAACGGGGCCGCGCGGAGACCGGGAACGGATCTCCGCCGCCATCTCTGATCATGTGACTCAAGCAAGCCCCTGACCGTAACTATTGTGATAGCCGCGCATTGGCATACTTAGCCCTTTCACCGTAATGTAGCGAATATCAGAGGGGACTAGTTCCTGGATGGTTGTACTCCCACAGAATTCCTCACATTGTGAGGAAATAAATTCCACAGAGGTGTTTGGACATTACAAAACTTTACAAAATAGATCCTTCATTGAAGTGTAGATTTTACAGGCCCAGCATATTATTTTGTGAGGCCCAGCAGCACCTCAAGGCCCACAATGACTAGAGCTAGTCAGACATGCCTATAGCACACCAGTGGCTCCTATGCAACATGGACCCCTTCAATATTGCTCCCAGTTAGGATGGCTGGTCAAAATGATGGTTGATCCCAATATTATTAAAGGAGACATTCAGCGTAAAAAATAAGAATGTACCAGTGCGTTATACTCATTTATATATAGAAGAATTTTGTTTAAAAAAGTAGTGTTTCAGACTGATTTATTGAATATTTCTGCAAAACCCTTAATCATTTCTCCCTTCTATTACACTTCCTGCTCCCTGAATTCCCAGGCTGTGCAAGGGAGCCCTCAGCTCACTGCACTGTAGGACAGGAACCAATCAGCAGCTAGCAGGACCTAATAGGAAACTGAAGCCTGTCTGTTCTTGTGTGACTGCAGGGCTGTGATTGGTGGTCTCCCTCCTACTGTGCTTCTGGCAGGCACTGTTAGGACACGCCCACCCCTCATTTGAAACACAGACAGGTACCAGAGAACATCTATAGGAAGCTCCAATAAAGGGGCTATTTTTAAAGATAATATTGATTTTTAGCACCATGTAAAAGCAACACCATATATTACTCACAATTGCCTACAAAATTAGGGGGTTTTCATTTATCCTATATGCCTCCTTTAATAGGGAAAAAAGATAAACATATAGGAAGGCGGGTATTTTTTTCCAAACCTAGTTGCCACCTGTTTGATTTTAACTCGAACAGTTTGGTTTTTCTAAGGCCTGTTTCACTCTTAACTTTCTGTGTGGTTTTCCTCAACAATAATCAGGCCACTAAAAAAATTAAACATTTAAATACTAAGTAAGATACTCACTGTAACATGGCTTAGTTATTAGGGATGCACCGAATCCAGGATTCGGTTCGGGATTCGGCCAGGATTCGGGCTTTTTCAGCAGAATTTGGATTCGGCCAATCCTTCTGCCCAGCCGAACCGAAACCAAATCCTAATTTGCATATGTAAATTAGTGTCGGAGAGGGAAATTGCGGGACTTTTTGTCACAAAACAAGGAAGTAAAAAATGTTTTCCCCTTTCCACCCCTAATTTGCATATGCAAATTAGGATTTGGTTCGGCATTCGGCCAAATCTTTCACAAAGGATTCGGGGGTTCAGCCAAATCCAAAATAGTGGATATGTGCATCCCTATTAGTTATTATTAAGAGCAGTTAATTTCTTATTATTACAGAAGCAATGCAAATCAGAGTTACATAGTTGAGATGGGTTGAAAAAAGACCAAAGTCCAATCAATCAAGAATAAGAAATTCTTTTTTCTAGATTAGCATTTTTGTATATCAGAGCTTTCTGGATAACTCTATTTCTGTATAATAGATTCCATACTATAATTATTAAAGGATTGGGCTTATTTATCAGGCAGGATATAGATAAGGTTGCCACCTCTGTGGTTTTAAACAGGACTGTCCGTTCAAAACTTTCTGTCCGGTAGAAAACATTGAGAGAACTGAACAGTAATCCAGCCAGTTGCATGTAAGTGATGCAATAATACTGACAGGCACCGCCTCTGATGTCATCATGCCCACCCCAACATCACTGCCTCATCTCCAATGCCAATGGCCCGCACCCTATGTTGGGGTTTTGGAGCAGGGCCCGCACCCTGCAGATCACGCCCAGATGTAGTCGGCAGCAGCCGCAAAGAAAATCGGCACGGGGTGCGGGGCGGCTACACGGCCCACCCCCACTTAGTTACATTACTGGTATGGCCCCCTTAACTGATGTAGCTGAGACCTAGACTGTGCCAAAGCTCCAAATTACGGCAAGACCGTCTCCCATAGACTCCACTTTGATAAAATAATTAAAAATGTTTGTAATTATTTCCTTTTTATCTGTTTTAATAAAAAAAAGTACCTTCTACTTGATTACAACTACAATATAATTAATCCATATTGGATTCAGCAATCTGGTGGCTAGGGTCCAAATTACCCTAGCAACCATGCTCTGATTTGAAAGAGAGATTGGAATATGAATAGGAGAGGCCTGATTACAAAGATGAGTAATAAAAAGTAACAATAACAAAAAATGTGTAGCCTTAGAGAGCATATGTTTTACATGGGGTCAGTGACCCCCATTTGAAAACTGGAAAAAGGAAAATAATTTAAAAACCATAAAAAATAAATAATGAAGACAGATTGAAATGTTTATTAGAATTGGCCATTTAACATATTAAAAGTTAACCTAGAGGTGAATCCCCCTTTAAGGTTTAAATGATGTTTTTGTTCACATAAAATATGGAGATCCAAATTAAAGAAATATCCATAATCCCCTGCCATAAAGTCCCTGACCAGAGTACCCTATGAACCCCTCATTTGAGAGCCCGCATGTATTTGCTGAAAACAATCATAACCTGGGTGCTGCTTACACATAAACTGCATCCCACAGCAAAACCTTTTTATTGAGCCACCAATATTTGGGAAGATGTTTGCTCGCCTGTTGCACAGCAGTCAAAACCCTAAATTAAGCTGGGTAAACATGATCAGATTTGTCAGGCAGAGTGGCTAATTTTGACCATATACTGCCAACCATGCTGGTGGTATGTACACCAGGTAGGTATGCGGAAGAAAATCCTCTGAGCCTGTAGGATTGCAGATGGTCTGACCAGTTTTAAACGTGAAATGGCAATGCGCCCTTATTCCTTTGTTCCCCCTACCTCTGCAGGGTCAGTTGTAGCACAGTAACACCACTGTAAAGGGAAGCAATTTCACTAGCATTCCTTGCTGCTTACTGTGTTATTAGCTGCCTTGTTTCCTAATCCTACCACTAGTGTGCTTTACTGTGGTTAGTTGCGGTCTAACTGTACTGAAGTGTTCAAAATCACAAGGTTCAGGACCTCGTGGGTTAGATTGCATCATAATTACGGCATGCTGTTGCTCAGGGAATAAAGGGAAGTATTCAAGATCTAGATAATGCTGATACTATCATGAATAGGAAAAAAGAGAATAATCACTCAAGCAGTGGAAGAAGATTTCTATAGCTGATTTATTCTGCCTGCAGCCCTGTAGCTGCTGCTCAGATAGATTAATGGAAGTTAAGTTGGACATAGAGACATGCAGATTTATCCTTATCGAACGATCGTCTGTAGCAATCTTCTGATCTACCACTAACCATTCAGATGAAATAAAGTAGTAAAAAGAACAAATCAGACATTCTGGCCATGAATTGACAGGCAGCAATCGTACAAAACTCATGCTGACGTATGAAACGTTGTTTCGTACAACTTTTTCTTTACCTCTATGGCCAGCTTTAGGTTAGGTTAGCCAAAATTAATTTTTTTAAAATTTGTTTGTATATAACGAAAAAAAAACACCAAGACATATATAACTTTAAAATCGCAAAGTCTTTATTAAGAAATAACTTACCGAAACTCCGCTTGCGCTTCTCTTCAGAAAAGGCGTCAGGGCAACGATCCATCGTGCGGCGCTTGATTTCTCCTCCCTGGATATCTCCTATAGAAGGCAGGGAGGAGAAATCGAGCACTGCCCAATGGATCATCGTCCTGTCGTCTTTTCTGAAGAGGAGCGCAAGCGGAGTATCGGTAAGTCTTTATTAAGAAATAATTTACCGAAACTCCGCTTGCGCTCCTATTCAGAAAAGGCATCAGGGCGACGATCCACCATGCGGCGCCCAATTTCTCCTGCCTGGCTATATCCTATAGAAGGCAGGGAGGAGAAAACGAGCACTGCACAATGGATCATCGTCCTGTCGACTTTTCTGAAGAGGAGCTCAAGCGGAGTATCGGTGAGTTATTTCTTAATAAAGAATTTGCGATTTTAAAGTTAAATATGTCTTGGTGTTTTTTTTTCCTTATATACAAACTATTTTTTTTTTTTGATGCTACTGGTCCTTTAAGGGGTTGCTATTAACCTGTTGGCAGTTTATGGGCCCCTGTATAGGACCCTTCCAACAGCCTTCCAGA
The DNA here is from genome assembly GCA_038501925.1 of Xenopus petersii. NCBI lineage: Eukaryota > Metazoa > Chordata > Amphibia > Anura > Pipidae > Xenopus > Xenopus petersii. The sequence goes on along the minus strand of CM076681.1, from coordinate 31,288,488 downwards.
CAGATATCTGACCAGTCTGAAAATCTTATTGGGCAAGGACATCTGCACTGGCCCATGTTAGGATCTGGTCAAAGTCCCCCGAGGCATTTTGACTATTTAGTAAAGCTGATTAACAGATATCAAAAATAAGTTTGAAATGTAATATATTTCTTAAATTCAGTCCTACTGCATTTACTTTCTGAGCTTTATTAGAAGCAACTCTTAAGGGGGGAATTCACAAAAGTGGAGGAAGCATTTTTTAGGTTAATTTTTTAGTGAAAGCAAGTAGTCTACTGACATTTTTGTGAATACGCCATTAAAGCGACAAAAACGGAGAAGAAAAAAAATACATTTTTAACAACATTTTCTCCCAACATTTTTAAAATGAAGTAAAGCTCAAGGTAACTCTTCCACCTGTCCTCCACTCTGCGATCCTGGGGCTGCTGCCGCCTAGCGCAGAGATCACAATGCCACTGTAAAGTAGGGTATCCCAAAACCAGAACTAATTCCAAGGACCCGGTCTTGGCTCAAACTTCTGCCTATAGCAGCTGTCTTTGGCTTCAGGAGGAGCCCTCTGCTACTCAGATGCCGCCAGGTCTTAATGTGAGTGGACCAAGGAGAGAGTTCTGGGCAAGATAGGAAACCGCACATTTAATAGAAGAACGGGGAACCAGAAGTGTAGTCGATGGTCAGGCTAGGTCAGAACCAATTGGGCAATACAGTACAATATCGGCAGGCAGAGGCATAATCGGGGTCACTGGTAGGGTTGCCACTCGGCTGGTATTTTACTGGCCTAGTAAAACACATGCCAAGGCCGGGGCCGTTGTTACAAATTTACCGGCAATGTAGCTGCCGGTAAATTTCTAATACACCTAACAAAAGCCCATGGCCTGCCCCCAACTCATCTTTTTTGCTGGCTTCTTGCCAATTGTGCACCGAGGCTCCGTCCCCTTTGATGTCACGATCCATCCTAGCCAATCCGCTCCGTGACCCCGTCCCTTTTGACATCATGACCCGTCCCCTTTGACGTCACGACCCGCCAGTGGCAGAACTACCGGCAGCCCGCTCGCCACTGAAATTCCGGCATGTACGGAGGGGGCGGGGCCCGGCTGCACGTCACGCACCAGGGCCTGCCCCCCTCTAGTTACGGCACTGCGACCCGCCCTTTTGTTCCCGCCCCCTCCACCGTCCGGTGGAACTTTTATTAAAAGGTGGCAACCCTAGTCACAGGCTGGGGTCAGAACCAACAATACACAGTACAAAATCAGAATCTGCAGAGTGGTCCGTAAACAGGCAAAGGTCGGTACAGGCAGCAAAGTAGGAGTTGTCAGGAACAATCAAGGATCAAGAACAGAATAAGTGCACAGGAGCTATGAAAATAGACCTTACATTGGGTTAAAAAAAATAGTAGCACAGCAGGAATTGGCAGCCACCATCTTGGGCAGCTTTATGTTATTTTCCCAGCGATCTCGAACCAGGAGCATGCGCGGTTGAAGCTAATGTGGACCTGACCTTAACTGTGCATGCTTCTGGAACTCAAAGGATCGTCAGTAATTCTGTAGAAAGCAGGCTGGTATCAGTTAGAGATCAGACATATTGCCTGCTTAGCTCTCACATTGTTCAGATGATTCAAGGCACTTATGTAATCAGTGTGACCCATTTGCAGAAAGCCTATCTACATTGTACACATATATGCACACCCAGTACCCATATTTAGTAAATATGCGTTTAAATGCTCACAGATGTTTAACTGAGAATGTATTGTTTTTTTTAAAAAACCTGTCTTATATAGGAATGTATCAACTTTGCCAGCCTTTGGCATGTGCCACTACACAGGGTGCTATATGGAATGATGGGAGCCAGACTGATGATGATCCATCTATATAAAGATGTACAACAAACACAAAAAAGTAAACTTGAGTATTAAACCCTATATATACACTACAAGGTACACTTTTACACTATGTGCACTGCTTTTTTTTTAGAAGGGATTCCAGTGCAGAATGTTGGAAGGGGAACTGTCCTGTGTTCATTAGGGTATGGCGCCAAACTAATGCAGTAACTTGATTAATATATTGAAAATGATATTGCTTGAACATTCGGTGCAACATAGGAGGATTTTTATTTGCACTTTTGGACCGAACCATGGCACTAAAAAACATTGTGCTCTGAATGCTCGGGTATGATCACTTAACATACTATACACAGCTACGAGGAGTAAGTATTTCATTTAAACAAATGCCATCAGCCTCGTCACCCACAGGGGTTTTGGGAGTTGTAGTTCATAAGCCACAAGCATGACATTCCTGATTTATACTGTGTGTGACACAAGTCTGGCAGACATTTTCAAATAAAGACAAACTTTTACTTTCCTTATAAAGGAGGGTACTTGCAAAAAAAGGGTCTGGTATTTTCTGTTTTCCATGTATGGTTATCCAGTACTGAGCAGCAATAAATTCTTTCTGTGCATAATAGGCCATTGCTTCCTTGGAAAAGTGCTGATGGCACACATAGCAGCCAGGCAGATATACACAAAGCAATGAAGGAATCAAAACACAGCAGGAAAGTAAAGGCTAAAAATAAGGCCTAGGCGTCACAGATATAAGTACTTCAAAGTTTTAAGACTTGGTGGATTCCCAAAATGTCAAAAAGCTACAAGTGATAGATAGATAGATAGATAGATAGATAGATAGATAGATAGATAGATAGATAGATAGATAGATAGATAGATAGATAATGAAAGGATGGATGGATAGATGATAGATCAATAGATAGATGATAGATAGATAGACTGATAGATAGACAGAGAGAGAGAGAGAGAGAGAGAGAGAGAGAGAGAGAGAGAGAGAGAGAATAGATAGATACCAAGATACCAATATAAGAAACCGTAAGAAAATATAAGAGACCAACACCATGTAAAATGCCAGGCTAAATGGTAAGGGCACCCAACACAAGTCCCTGCCCCCCCCCCCCCCCAATTACCCACCTAACCAATTATGGTATTTCTTATATACCCCCTTGCAATCAGAAACTAACAAATGGCTGGTGGTAAGTCTAAGCTGTTGCCTAATTGCAGGAGAAAAAGCATTATTTTCTGTACTTTGGTGTGCTGCTGGATTGCATTTTCTCTAGAGAAGGGAGAAGGTAAAGAGGACCAGTGTCAGCATCATAGGAGTCATTTACAATCACAGTTGCAGTGAACTATTTTGTGTACATTGACCATTTTTCCAATAATGCCGTTTTTTCCACAGAATTCAAGTGTTGTTTTAGTCGCAAGGGGGCTTGTGGCTGATGCCATTTGCAGCATTTATGACTTTTAGAGATAACTTTTTTTCAAATTATATGATTTGAATGATATATTATTTGCTATATATATATATATATATATATCTATATATATGTATGTGTATATATATATATATATATATATATATATATATATATATATATATACATATTTTATACATTTGTAGAGATAGCCACTGCGTTGATGAATATTACAATATGACAGCTAAATTAAAATATTAATGTCCCTGTCTCTATTGTATGGTGCAGCTCAGTAATTCAGGAGCAGATTCTGAACTGTTATAATTTTGCCACACTAATTACAATTAGTTGATACATTTCTCAGCAGCATCTCTGGAGTATTAGCAACTATTGTATCAATTCTAACAGCTGCCTGTAATGAAACCCTGGGATTCTGCTCAGCAGGGACAAAGATAAGAAATGTATCAAATAAATGTATCATATATCAATTGTAAAATGTAAAAAAAATCAAATGTAAATGTATCAATTCTGAAGAGTTTACAGGGTCGCGACCACCCCCCTTCCCAGAGCTGCTTAAGAATGTGAGAAACAGGGCAGCCATCAGGGGGGGACAGGGGGGGGAGTTGTAGGGGGCCCGAGGGTAAGGGGGGTAAGGGGTGCACTTACTTGATTAGACAGGCCCCCCTGCTTTTTGAGAGCCGCTGACTTCGGGAAGGCAGGACGGGAGCAGAAGGGGAGGTATCTTCTGTCCAAAACTTCTCCTTATTGGTCACTGAGTTTAAGTCCCGGTTGAGCTGCTCAGGGATTGGATAGCTGAGGTTTGAACTTCTCCTCCAGCTCATCCAATCACCATGCAGCTTTACCAGGACTTGAAATTCTGTGACCAATAAGGGAAGAAATTGCTGTCACTGGAAGAAGATGCAGCCACCTGTGCTCCCCTCCTCCCTTCTGTAGTTGGTAGAAGTAAGTGTAACATGGCAGGGCCCCCCTAAAGGTAACCCTTTGTGGTCCCTGTTGTGTGGTGGAGCCCTGGGCACCAAATTGTTTTGGGGGGGGCAAGTTTTTTTACATGGATGTTTAAGCGGGGCCCTGGCCACCAATTTTCTTATAATGTGGGGGGGGCTGGCCACCAATTTTTTTCCCCATGTGGGGTCCTAGCCACCAATATTTTTTAATGGCGGGGCCCTGACCACAAGTGTTTTTGTCAATGAGGGGGCCCTGACCACCAATATTTTTTTATTAACATGTGAGAACCCTAGTCACCAATGTTTTTTTTTTACTGTGTGGTGGGGGGTGGACCTGTGGGGTGGGGAGGGCAGACCTGTAGGTGGGGCTTTTGGTGGGCACAGCCCAGGGGGCCCAGGAAATTTTGTCGTATGGGGCCCTGCGATTTCTGATGGCGGCCCTGGTGAGAAATGACACTTTACACTTCAGTCTTAGAAAAAAGGTCACACGTAGAAAATAGAAAGTATATGAAAGTCTTTATTTCTGGTGATCTATCTGAAACCAACCGAACTAAAAAAAAAAGTGTTGGAAGGTGAACAACCCTTTTAAATGACAGGGAATCTTTGGGAGCAGCAGCAAATTTCAACCCGAACCCGCCCAACTGGCAGTAAATCTGTGCATCATCACTGGTTTTGGGTCAACCCGTACATCACTTCTGCTGAGATAGACGTCTATTGTATGAACCTATGAAGTTGTCAAGGCAGATCCTTCACTTGCCCTTAGGAAAGTGCTTGTCTAACTTTTTTCAGTTCAAGCCCTACTTCACTGTCCAAACTTTGGTCAGAATCCCACCTAAGGTCATAAAGTGAGTACTGAGTATTAGTGTATCAGTCATTTGGCCGTATCTCCAAGAACATCCAGAAAAAGAAAAGAAAATATATATTTACATTTACATTCTCCCTGAATCTCAGTGTGAGGGCTTGATACAAAGTATTGGTTCTCCAGGAGCACAGGGCAGCAAGGGATTATTTAGCTGGCAATGTAAACTGCATTAAATCACTAACAGTGTCCTGAAGCACTGCATTTGAGGTGAAACCAGGCAAGAAAAATCAGTGGTCAGTGTCTTGAATTAATGTATGTATAGGCTACAGGGGTGAAAAGCCAACTGTCAGTTCATAGTGTAGCACCAGCTGTTGGGAGACAGTGTACAGTTGGAACATAGATACAGTACATAGATATACTCTTTTAAAAGCATGCAGGACCTCTTACAAAAAGTTAATTGTAGCTTTTGACTATGCGGCTGTGTAGGAAGGTCTTAATAAAATAAATCTCACTGGCAATCCTATAGCTCATTGTGTCCACACTTGAGTCAGACAGGAAACGAGTCACAAGAAGAGGGAGAGTTGATGATAAGCAAGGATCAAAGTCCCAAGAAAGGATGTTATTCCAATAGTCAAGAAAGCTAAATATTTTCATATCAGGAAGGAAAAAAGCATGGAGCACATGCACTGTGCAACCAGATTTCATAGCATTCCAATTTGCACCACCCAAACTGAGTGCTATTTCTTTATGGAAACTTAGTGTCACCATGATTTTACTAAAGGCAGTGTGCTGGCTACAAGGATTTGGAGCAAGGAGAAAGGCACAGTTATGGCAAGCAGCACAGTGGCACAGGTCAGAAAAGTCGTACACACAAGGTCAGGACTTTTTAATAGCTGATAGGTTATTTTGGCCAATGCAGGAAAGGACATGCAAACAGAAGTTATTGTATAAACATTTGTCCTTCTGCTAAATGTATGTCTTTAGCTCCATGCTTTGCAATTCACTAGAACTGCATACTAGAACTGAGCAACTCAGAAGATGTGACTTGTCAGACTCAGAGTTTAAGGGACCGAAGCGGACAAAATGCAGGGACCATACAAAATGGTATTGGTTGGCTGCTTATGGACTTGTGTATGGGCTCTCAGCAATGTCTTCCTCCGTCAGTATTCCTTGTTTAGGCAGCTTGGCCTATACCTTTATCTGAGGACAGCATTTGGCGAGGATGAGATTAGGGAGTTGTCAAAGGTTATGGGCTTTCTGTCAAAGACCCTGCCCCAGCAGGAGCCCAGATGATTTCTGGAGGCTGTTTGGATTTGATCTGTGACTAGGGTTGCCACCTGGCCGGTATTTTACCGGCCTGACCTGTAAAAATGATGGTTATGCCCAATGTTATTAATAGTGAAAAAATATAAATATATAGGAAGGCCGGTATTTTTTTTTTCCAGAAAAGGTGGCAACCCTATCTGTGGCCAATAAGTCTGCATGGATTCCTTTATGTGATTGGATCATTTGCAAGAAGGACAGATGATTGGATAAATCTGATTTGGCTGATCTGGTTAGTTCTATATTATATACTGTCTATTCCTCCCCTGTTTATCTGATCCTAATCTGTGTAATGTTGTGGCCCAGGATTCCTGTGTTAATCCTACACCAGCCCTACATTAGATCCTTGTACTTAACCCACTCAACAATTAGCTCCCTGTCTCCAAAATATCTAGCTATTTCCTCCCATACAGGCCCATCATAATCCTCAGCATTTAATTTCTACTACCCATATCCTTCTTATCTTTATAACATATCACTCAACTCTGTGTCCATAAAGGGAAGGTAAAAAAAACTCAGTCAAGGCATATTTTATATATCTATCCCCTCTATGTATCTATCCCCCTATGTATTTGCTCTCCTAGTATCTGTTCTGTGCCCTTTGTATCTGTACTGCTATGAATCTGTTCCCCTATGTACCTGCACCCCTATGTATCTTCTGCACCCCTATGTATCTACACCCCTATGTACCTGCACCTCTATGTATCTGCACCCCTATGTATCTGCACCTCTATGTATCTGTACCCCTATGTATCTGCACCATAATGTATCTGCACCTCTATGTACCTGCACCCCTATGTATCTGCACCTTTATGTATGTGCACCTCTATGTATGTGCACCCCTATGTATCTGCAACCCTTTGTATCTGCACCTCTATGTAACTGCACCCCTATGTATCTGCAACCCTATGTATCTGCACTCCTATGTATCTGTACCCCTATGTATCTGCACCTCTATGTGTCTGCACCCCTATGTATCTGCACCCCTTATGTATCCGCACCTCTATGTATCTGCACCCCTATGTATGTGCACCTCTATGTATCTGTACCCCTATGTATCTGCACTGTTATGTATCTGCACACCTATGTATGTGCACTTCAATGTATCTGTACCCCTATGTATCTGTACCCCTATGTATCTGTACCTCTATGTATCTGTACCCCTATGTATGTGTACCTCTATGTATCTGCACTCCTATGTATCTGAACCCCTATGTATCTGTACCCCTATGTATCTGCACCTCTATGTATCTGCACTCCTATGTATCTGCACCCCTATGTATCTGCACCTCTATGTATGTGCACCTCTGTGTACTTGCACCTCTATGTACCTGCACGTATTTACTACATTTTCACTGGTTTTCACGTTATCTGTGGATGTATTTGCTTTAGAAAGGGGTTCTGGTGGCTGACAGTGTTTGCAATTCTGTTTCTGACAGACATCTGATTACTAGTCTTGAATTCTAGACTCTTTCAGGAGTGAGAACCAGAAAGGGATAAACTGCTGTCACTAAATCACTTTTACAAAAACGATGCCCCATTTCGCAGTCATATATTTTTGTCCTGTTATGATCGAGTGTGACGGCCCTCACTGCTGCTTTTGGCAAACGCTCCAGCTGGAGACTCAGTAGCAAGAAGCACTAAACTGTTGTGTAAATGGTGCGTCTTCTTGTTTCCCACACAGTCTAGTCATTTTCTTTAATTTGGGGAGTAGCTGAGAGCAGCAAACACACAGTGGGTTAATGAACAGTGCTCATCAGTTCATGAATGGAACCATGTCGAAGAAAAGTGCAGCATAATGGAAACAGCGCAAAAACGCCCGGAGAAGCCAGACAGACATCAGGGTCCCACCATGAGTATAAGATTAGCGATCACTGAGGGGGCGGGGCTCACGGGCGTGTCCACTGATGAGTAATTCCCTGTGACTGTCCCTCCCTCCCCTCCCCTCCCAGCGCAGTTGGATCAGTCCCGACAAATAATCGCTCTGAGACTCCCAACCGGCCTGGACATGACTACAACAAGGTCGCAGGTAAGTACTGGCTGGAATGCCTTCCCTGGTTCTTACGAACAGTATTCAGTATAGCCACCACCTTCCCCACTCCTGCCCCAGTTATTACACTCAGTTTTCCACTATCTGCCCCTCCCTGGCAACACTCCCTCTATTCACTATTCTCACTGCTGTAGAGGTCACAGGTACCAGCTCTGGAGTTATTGGGGGAACAGTATTACAGAAGAAAGCTGGATACTTTGATTAACTCCTAGTTTACCACACCTTATGGTACCCCTAATCACTGTTAAAGGGTGCTTTGCTTAAGGTAGCCATACACGGGCCGATAAAAGCTGCCGACAGACTGAGTCGGCAGGTTATTGGCCCGTGTATGGGGGCCCCCGACGGGCTTCCCCGATCGAGATCTGGCCGACTCTCGATCGTATGGGACTAAAAATCCCGTCGGATCGCGGCTGCATCTGTTCGTTGATGCGGTCCCGCGATCCGACCGCCCGTTCCCATTCGTTAGGATCCGATCGTAGGGCCCTAGGTGGGCATATCGGAGAGAGGTCCGCTCGTTTGGCGACATCGCCAAACGAGCGGATCTCTCCCTGTATGGCCACCTTTGGTCTGTGGCCCTTTATTTTCTGTAAAGCTCCAACTTCCAGTGAGGTGAGGTGTAGTTCAGCAACAGCTGGAGGATGCTGTCTGTGATATTCACCCATGATTAGAGGTACTACCAGCCAGACACTTAGCCCATAGGCATCAATGAGCAGTGTCAGACTGGCCCACCAGGATACCAGGAAAACTCCAGGTGTCAGGGGGCCCTTGGCATATTTCATGGCCATTTCCTATTTCTTTGAGAACAAAGAGGCTAAATAGATGGAATAATAGATTATAGTATGTAAAGAATAGAGACTGGGAGAAGAGTGGGCCCCTGGTCTATGGGTCTTTGGTGGGCCCCTGGTGTCCCAGTCCAACACTGTCAATGAGTAGCTTGCTACACAGTGTGCTTGATTTCTCACTAGGTGCGTGATTCCCTTGTCTTTTTGTGCCCGGGGTACCAACTGTCTACTGTTCTTTTAGGGTCACCCTATGGTGCGTTCCCAGGTCTCCACCACACAGCTCTTGCGGGAGCGCCAGAAGTTTTTTGAAGATGTTCTCCAACATGATGAAAACCTCTACTACCCCTCTTGCCCATTTCTGAATGAGAGCTGGCGACGTGAGTAATTCTCGGGCAATAAGGTGGTGGGAAATGGCTCATGTACTTACTGCATGGGCAAGGACAGTTTTGGAACATGTCACCAAAATGGCAAAACTTGACTGGTGGTGTGATAGGAAGGGTTAACTGCAGATAAAATACATGAGAATGCAAGTTGAAGGAACAGTAACACTAAAAAATGGAAGTGTTTTAAAGGAATGACAATATAATGTAATGTTGCCTTGTACTGGTAAAACTGGTGTGTTGTTTTACATAAACAATCTACAGTGTAGCCATGGGGGGCAGCCATTCAAGCACAGGATACACATTAGATAACAGATAAAGCACAGGATACACAGTAGATAACAGATAAGTTCAGAAGAATCCCATTGTATACTGCAGAGCTTATCTGTTTTCTGCTGGGTATCCTGTGCCTCTTTTTCCTTTTTCAGCTTTGAATGGCTGCCCTTATGCTAAACAGCAGTCCGTTTATATAAATTTGAGTAGTGTTTCTGAAGCAAATACATCAGTTGCACAAGTGCAGAGCAGCAGTACATTATATTCTCATTGCTTTAAAACACTTTCATTTTTTGGTGTAACTGTTCCTTTGAAAACACACCCAAAACGCTCCATGCGATATTATCACAATGAGTTGGGTCATGCACAGGCCATGCAGTGCAATCAAACATTCCGATTTAACAGGACTGGAGTTAGAAATGTTGCGGCCCCTAGTGATGCAGGAAGGCTTGAGCCCCAATCTGAGGGGAGAGGATGTCCTGGAGGGCAGCAAAGCTGTTCATAGCCCACAGCATTCTCCCTCTCTGGATTACATGTGTGTGTCAGTGTTTGCTGAGCTCTAGTTCTGATAGTGAGCCATGAAGCTGCCGGCAGGCGTTACAGGGAGCCCTTATACTGCTCTGTTATTATTAAGGTGCCGGAGATGGGTCCTGTACATGCTACAAAGTGACGTCTGTTTACATAATGTGCTCAACTATTCTTTTGTTTAACGGAAAAGCTTGTTTTTGGGAACATCTGAGTCACAGGCCTGCAGTCAGTGTCGGACTGGCCCATTGGGATACCAGGAAAACTCCTGGTGGGCCCAGGTGTCAGTGGGCCTCTTGCTTCTAACCATTTAGCCTATTTTATGGTCATTACCTATTTCTTTATGGGAAAATGTGTAATAATGTGTAATAATGGAAGAGTATACGTAGATATAAAGAGGTTGAGGAGGAGAATAAGGAGGTTGAGTGAGGAGAGGAAGAGTAATAGTTTGGAAAGTTGGCCCGCGGTCAGGGTCGGACTGGGGGGCCCGTGGGCCCATCGGGGCTGCTGCATCAAGGCCCCCCTTCAGCCTGCGGGCCTGCCTCACAGCGACGCCCTGTGTGTATGAAATGCCGATTCTGAAGAAGGAGACGTGCAGGGTGCGGATCTGGGCTGGTGGGGCCCGCGAGATCCGGCAGCCCACCGGGTTTTTTCCTGTATCCCCCTCCGGCCCAGTCTGACCCTGCCTGCGGTCTAAGGTTTTCTGGTGGGCCCCTGCCATTCCAGTCCGACACTGCCTGCAGTTTGTGACCCTCCAGCTACACTACCAGAAATCCATTATTGTTAGTGCAGTTTATTGGGTCACTTAGGGGCAGTAGGATAACGAGAGACTTCAGTGGACCTACTAGCCGAATAAATTAGTTGGCCTAAACTCCCTGCACCCACTATATCAATATTTCCTTACTATTGTGTTTCCTGGGGGACCCCCACCACTCCATTGGCATTAATGCAATATATATACTAACTTCATAATTTCTTTCTTGGGGGACTGTCCATTAACCTGATTCTCCCACTTTGAGGTGAATAATTGGAAAAGAATTCCAGCAGAAGAGCTTTATCATCATCATCATCATCTTTTATTTATATAGAGCCGACAAGTTACGCAGTGCTTTACCTTAGTTTATAATGGACAGAGAACAAATGGTGAAAAAAAAACAAGGGTTTACAGCAGGGGTGTCCAACCTGCGGCCCAAGGGCCACATGCGGCCCAGGATAGATATGAATGCGGCCCAGCTTGAAACGCTCAGTTCCCGAGGAAAGTCATAATAATATAATAATAAGCCTATGTAAAGGGATACTGTCATGGGAAAAATCTTTTTCTCAAAATGAATCAGTTAATAGTGCTGCTCCAGCAGAATTTTGCACTGAAATCCATTTCTCAAAAGAGCAAACAGTATTTTTTATATTCAATTTTGAAATCTGACATGGGGCTAGAAATATTGTCAGTTTCCCAGCTGCCCCAAGGCATGTGACTTGTGCTCTGAAAAACTTCAATCACTCTTTACTGCTGTACTGCAAGTTGGAGTGATATCACCCCCCTCCCTTTTTCCCCCCAGCAGCCAAACAAAAGAACAATGGGAAGGTAACTAGATAGCAGCTCCCTAACACAAGATAACAGCTGCCTGGTAGATCTAAGAACAACACTCAATAGTAAAAACCCATGTCTCACTGAGACACATTCAGTTACATTAAGAAGGAAAAACAGCAGCCTGCCAGAAAGCATTTCTCTCCTAAAGTGCAGCCACAAGTCACATGACTGGGGGCAGCTGGGAAATTGACAAAATGTCTAGCCCCATGTCAGATTTCAAAATTGAATATCAAAAAATCTGTTTGCTCTTTTGAGAAATGGATTTCAGTGCAGAATTCTGCTGGAGCAGTACTATTAACTGATTCATTTTGAAAAAAAATTTTTCCCTATGACAGTATCCCTTTAATATCCAGGTGTCCCATATTCCAGTGTATAGCTCCATCTGGTTATCCAACTGGTATTGTAGTTCTTTTCTGTGTATTTTCTTTACTTTTACAAATCAAAAGTGCTTGTGTATTTCATGTGTGGCCCCAGACAATTTTTCTTTATCCAATGTGGCCCAGCAAAGCCAAAAGGTTGGGCACCCCTGCTCTAGAAGCTCTGTGTTTGTTTAGGATAGAAGCTGCAGTATTTGCTTGGTTCGACATCACATCCTGCCTGAGTCTCTCCCTGCTCACTTATAGCTCTGGGCTCAAATTACAGCAGAGAAGGGGGGGGGGAAGAGGAGCAAACTGAGCATGCTCACGCCCAGGGCAAGGAGGTTTAAGCTGAAGGCAGGAAGTCTGATACAGAAGCCCATGTGTACACAATAGAAGGAAAGAAATGCAGTGTTTCTTTAGACAGAGTAGCATTACTTTGAGGGTTTACTGGTATATTTAGGTGGACCTTTCTGATAAGCTTACTTAGTATTAACCTTTCCTTCTCCTTTAAGGGAGGAGATTGGGAGCCAGTGAAGGAATATACATAGGGGAGCAGCTTATATTGAACAGTGAGATAGATGAATGAGTCTAGCAGCAGCATTTAGAACAGATCGGAGTAGTGAATGGTGACTTGTAGGTTGCAGTAATCAAGCAAACTGAGTGAATTCAGAAATTGGACTTTTCTAGAGATGGTGAATGGGAATTATTTGAGCAGATAGATAACAGGTTGCACTCTGCATCTAGGTGGTGATGGGAAATGTGCTTTGGCAAGAGAGCAGATCTGCAGATCTCTGTCTCTGATTTACATCCTTTACTCTATCTGCCAGTATTCTTTTATATTCTTTTATATTTTCAAAGCTGACACCTATTTTCTTCCCATGACCTTCTGTTGTCATCACCCCCTTAACTACAGAATCACGTGACCCTGCTCAGTATGTTTCCATGCTGGTCCCAGTACGATGGAATTTTCTGAAACCTCCCACCACCAGCATGCATCATGACTCACAAAACCCAAACTGACTGATAGCAGTTTATTGCTGCCTGCCCTGGTTACTGCTTACTTCCCCAAACCATCAAACCAGTGGCGGAACTACTGGGGGTGCAATCGCACCAGGGCCCACACCCCATCAGGCCCGCCGCGCCGTTTGCACGAATGCGAATCCGCCATAAAGATGGAGGGGTGGGGCCCAGTTGCATGGCCTGCATTGTGAACTACAAATCCCACAATCTCAGTTTAGCACATGGATTGTACTCACCAAATTTATAGAAATTGATAGGAATTTAAGCCCACTCTTGGGGGCAGGATTTCTGCTAATGGGAAGCACAAGTTATATGACAGCCCCCAATGGCATGTCCAGTTTGGACTTATTATCGGTTTGCTACTAGGGTCCAATTGCCACAACAACCTGATGGGGCTGACTGGGGGAGGGGCTGAATAAAGAGATAAGTAAAAACATATAACAGCAATGAAGTTCCTGGTCTCACAATGAATGATTGCAATATCACAAATACATAGAAGCACAGTCACACATGGTCACACGATATCAGTTTCTGCACAGCAATTGTGAGATGAACTTAGTCTTAACCCCTTTAAATGAAGCATAATCCCTGTTTACGCTTGCAGGCTTGTTTCCCAGAACTGTCCATGCCCTTAACATGATGCAGGTGCCTGACATTACATCATACAGCAAAGAAATGGGAGCCCTCGTCTGGCTGCACATGGAGGAGGGAATGCCGTCCCTAATAAACACACAATCACATTACACTTAGCAACTCTGCTGATTTATTCACTCTCTTTACTGCAGTGATGTAATATTACTCCTACATTCCCATCATACCCATAAGAATGTAAGGCCACTTTTCTTATAATCTGCATTGCCAAGGTGAAGCTTAAGGAAAACATAAGCAGAAAGCAATATGGCAGTTCCCAATGGTGTATATGTATATACATTTGTTCTGACAGCCAGGGTCCTTTACTGAGTCTTGCTGACTGTCCCATGGCAAGGGGCTTGCTATAGGCTACTCCACTAGGTATAAAAAGAATAATTAAGAAGCTATTTAGCAGTCTAAAATGAGGACAATGTCCTTTATTCAGTCAGCTATTGTTACATGTTCTAAATTATAGGGAAAGTTAAACTTATTGTGGTAGACTGTAAATAAGGACAGATTTGCAGCTGATGTGGTTGTGTGTTTATTATAAGCTATCCAGAAGGGCATAAATACTGCTAGTCGGTGGACAGGAGCACAGTTAAAAAATAGAACCAGAATCTGGAAGGAAAATAGAAGAAGGCTAAGAGTTTAAAATTTTAGAAAGTCTACAGAAGCTGTATAATAATAGTGGGTGCCTTTTCAATACTATTTCTACTATTAAAACTATTACTAATAAGTAGGGATGCACCGAATCCACTATTTTGGATTCGGCCGAACCCCCGAATCCTTCACGAAGGATTTGACCAACCGAATCCTAATTTGCATATGCAAATAAGTGGTGGGAAGGGGAAAACATTTTCACTGACATTTTTTTTGTGCCAAAAAGTCATGCGATTTTCCCTCTCCGCCCCCTAATTTGCATATGAAAATTCGGATTCGGTTTGAATCCAGATCCTGCTGAAAAAGGCAGAATCCTGGCCGAATCCCGAACCGAATCCTGGATTCGGTGCATCCCTAATAATAAGTTTCTTTCCAAACTTTCAAATGCTCCTTAAAGACTAGGGATGCACAGGATCCACTATTTATACTGAACCAAAGCCTAATTTGCGTATGCAAATTAGGGACAGGAAGGGGAAAACATTTTTTACTTCCTTGTTTTGTGACATACATTCAGGATGGCTGAATCCCGAAACTAATCCTGGATTCGGTGCATCCCTATTAAAGATCCCCCTGTGTAAAGAAGCTTATTCAATGAACCTTAATTAATCTGTCATTGCTGTATCAAAAATTGTTTCTATAATCCTGATGTCTCAATTGTATCCTAACCTTTAGTTAGTAAACCGCCATTTGTTATAAACTAAGGTAAAGCACTGTGTAACTTGATGGCGCTATATAAATAAATGATGATGGTGGTGGTTTCATTTCACCCAGCCCCTCACTACAGACGAATGTGCTTGTCCTTGTTTCTCATAGGTGGATTTCTTTCTGTGGTTGAATCCAAGTGGGTGTAGGTGGGGGGAACTGTTCCGTTGGGCCACTTCCCTTATGCAGATATTTGTAGAGCAAAGCTAGTAGCTAGCTAACTCACAACTGACTGTTTGGAAAGTCCCAATTTGGTGTATGTGAATGAATTCAGAGTCATGTACAGCTCCGTTTTTTTTATCTCTATGAGGTATATTTTTTGCCACGTCGGGAGAATGACTGCATAAAGAAAGATACTGTATCTCACTCCAGGGGTAAAATATAGAAATATATCAACTCTGTGCATCAGTGCCGAGAAGTAGTCCAGAAATACTAACATTGGAGATAAATATCTGGAGAGATTTCTGGTGATCAGCAATTAGATTTAAACAGCCATCTTTAATGGTCCCCATAGACGCGAAGATTCTTCTTGCCGAACGACTGATTTTAGGGAAGCCCGACCGATCCTTCGAAATTATCGTGCGGTTAGTGGTATTCGAACGATTGTACATCTTACGATTTTTCGGCCGACATCTGTCGGGAAATTGATCGGCCAGGTCAAAAAATCTTTGTCGGTCCCAGTGCAATCTCTCTATGTTTGCAGGGCCAAGCAGGCAGCTCCCCTTTGTTTTCCTGGTAAATTGGTCTTTTTAGTTGATGGTAGATGCGTACGATCGTACGATCGTTCTGAGAAGATCGTGGTCTCACGATCAGGATCTGATCTTTTAAAAATCTCAACATCTATGGCCAGCTTTAGTTAGAAAACAAAAGCAAAGATCTGATTGGTTGCTATGGGCAACATCTCCAGAAATCTCTCCAGATATTTATCTCCAATGTTAGTAAACATGCCCCTAACGGTAAAGCAAATGCGCCTGAAAGGTGGTCTCCTAAGTACTTTTGGAATATTTTATTTGCTTATAAAGAGAACAAAACCCATTTCCATGACCTAGTTTCCCTCCAGAGGCCTCCTGAACTGCACCACTGACCCATCCCAATATCGTCCCGTAATTCAGGGTTACAGGCAGGGCAACAAAGACTTTCATTACCAGGTTCTCTTGCCACAGTTGATAACCAGGATCATCACCAGTTGAATCTGATCCAGCCCTGACTTCAACTTCACATGCTCCTGGTCAGTAACCAGTGCCAGTGAACCTGGGAGAGGACGTCAAGCAGTTAGAGATGGTGGCGCTAACCCCACTGCACTATTCAGCCTGGGTTTTGTTATCCTATAGGCTTATATGGAGTAAACAGGCTTCAATTCTTTGTGACAGATCCAACTGGGCCCAGGGAATAGTTTCCTACACTGGAGGGTTCCTCTAACCAGAAGTCTCCCTGGGAAGGCTTCTGATTGGAAAAGGTGATGGGTAGGAGCTGCTTCCCTTTGCTCCAATTTTCCCTCTAATGCCTTCTCTGCTGTGTGTGCAAAAAACTATAGTTGTCCCAGTAGTTTCACAGTGTTCTCCAACTAAAAAAAACACAGTTTTCTTTTATGTTTCACTTTATGAAAAATTGTGAGTATTGTAATGTTACACCGTTTGTATATTCATTCATTTCCGTTGTGCCTGCAGCTCCTCTGGACAGTGTGTCATCAATGGAAGTCAATATTGATTGTCTGGATTTATCCGACCCTCTGGACGTTACCGAGTTGGATGCCTTTCAGCAGTCAGAGGATCCCGACAGTCTGTCAGCTTCTCCTGGTAAGTGTATTTTTGTGCAACAGTCACAGATAGTTCCCCATTCTCTCAATAGTAATGTGACTGAACAGTCACAATCTACTGTGGGGAACAGTAGATTATTGTAGAATTATTTATAGGGATCTGCTTCAATAAAAACATAAAATCTAAATTAAACAATTAATCGGAACAAATTAATGTATAGAGGGGTCAGTCCCTTTATTTGGCTTCTACTTATAGTTAGGGTTGACACTGTCTGTTAAGGTTTATTAGTTTTTAGAACATTTACTTCTATATGTAATAAAAGGTGCAACTTTGCCCAGCTTCAGTGACCATAGCAACCAATAAAATGTTTACTTTTGAACAGATGAGCAGTGGTGGGCTAAGCCGATCGGGCACCCTAGGCAACCAGGCCGGCCACCTCACCCCCTCCCTCATTTGTGCAGTGATGTGAGTGATGTAGCGCATGGGGGGGATTACAAGCAGGGGACACAGTGGGGGCAAGTAAGCCCACACTAGGGGTAGGCAGACCATTCCCCCCCTCAATTTGTCCTAGGCAGGTGCCTCTTCTGCCTTCCCCTAGTTCTGGCCCTGGGTGACTAGACCTGGAGCAAACTTTGCACCTTTTATTACATAACCCCATTAGGGTCGTATTTAATGCAAAGGTTCTAGGAGCAAAGGCTTTTATTACATATTTAAATTGGGCCCATAAAGTCCAACCCCTCCAAATGAAACCCAGCGAGAATCAGCCCTCAAAACCACATTCAACAACCTCACTGTCCTGACTGTGAAGAACCCCCTACGTTGCTTTAAATGAAAGTTCTTTTCTCCTAGTCTAAAGGGGTGGCCTCTGGTACGGTGATCCACTTTATGGGCAAAAAGTCCCCTGCTATTTGTCTATAATGTCCTGCTTCTATTATAGCCCATACCTTGATAAGGAGGCATTGCTTACTAATTGATAATCATTATGGAATTATGGATGCTTTTGATAACTTCACTAGATTTACTAGTGGAGGGGGGCTATAAATCTGACAGTCACTGTAATAAATATACATAGACCAGGCTGTCACAGTATAGAGGAACACCAGACCATGTCTGGTTGAATTCTACTTTAAAGGGGAAGGAAACCTAGTTGGCGCAAAAACCCTCCCCCCCTCCCGTGTGTTGCCCACCCTCCCTCCTCTCCCTGGCCTACCTGTCCCGCTGGGCAAATGCCCCTAACTTGTTACTTACCCTTCTGCGCAGGTCCAGTCCAGGGAGTTCACAGACGACATCTTCTTCCACGCAATCTTCTTCCTGCTTTGAAAGGCGTTTTGGCGCATGTGCAGTAGGAGCATTTCGCCGGTACGATCTACTGCACATGCGCCAAAAGTACATAGTGACTTTTGGCGCATGCGCAGTAGATCCGTAAGTAACAAGTTAGGGGCATTTGCCCAGCGGGATGGGTAGGCCAGGGAGGAGGAGGGAGGGTGGGCAACACACGGGAGGGGGGAGGGTTTTTGCGCCAACTAGGTTTCCTTCCCCTTTAAGGAAGCATTTTCACAGGATTACACAATTCAGATGGTTAGGATTATGTGATTCTAAGGTTAAGATGGCCATAAAACAGAAATATATGATCGTACGAAACGAGGATTCGTACGATTTTCAGACTGTGTGTGGCGAGTCCCGACATTTTTCGTCTGTTGGATGCCGAACGCTGCATGTATTGCCGATCTTACGATTTCAGAGGGAGACTGTCACTAGATTTGTCAGACATAACTTTTGTACAATTGCTGTCAGGGGCAGAACATCGGCTGATCTGTTCTTTTCTACTTTATTTGATCTGAATGGTTAGTGGCAGGTCGGGAGATGGGAAATCAATGTACGATTGGACCTTTGCGTCTGTGGTTCGCTTTAGACTGCAACAAACCTGTACACCATTGTCCTACAGTGATCCTACAAATTCCTTCGAAATAACTTTGTGCTTTGTTTTTAATCTCAGCTGAGGTAGGTGGTTCCTGGTTCTTTGGCATCCCAGACTCTCCTGACTCTCAGCAGCAGCAAGCCAGCCATGATACTAATGATGCAAAAGGAGAGGAGGAATCTGAGGAACACAATGAAAGGGACGTTGAACCTGCTCACCCCAACCACTATGAGACAGGGATGTCAGAGAGAGGCTAACCATGGTTTGGAATGGGCCAGTTGTTTTGTACTTCTTTATACATCATGATACCACTCAGCACAATGTCATACTCCATTCCTTGCCCCAATTCTTTTCCAGAAAGAAGCATTGACACTGGAATACAAAGCCATAATAGCGTACAACAAACATGGGAGATTGTTATAGAATATTTCTTGGTACATACTCTTCTATTTTATATAATGTATTGTTTTTAGGGAACAGCTTTTTTTTTTGCTTACATTGTATACAAATGACTAACACTATTGAACAGACTGTCAATGGAATGTCCCAGTAGATATAGGTGCTCTATACGGTATAAGGGAATAGCAATATAAAAACCTAGGGTGAGGTTTTACTCACTTGATTATAGCTGCCTAGTACTAAGGATGGCAGACTTTGGCAGAACTAGAAATTCCCATAAGCCCCTCTCCATCTTCACTGGAAGTGGGGCACTGGGAGTTCTAATTATGCCAGAGTTTGCCTCTTCCTGGCACAGCCTTAAAACCATCAGCACTGAAGCCTTAGCTAATAACAAGCAACAGAATATTTTTGTACCAAGTAAAATGTTTAGTTTTTAAATATGAATGATACAGCTTGCATGAATTTGGGGATGTACCACGGAATATGCATTGACTAGTGAAACTTGTCACTGGAGATTTAGTTTGGAAGAAGCAGCAAAACATAGACTAGGAAATCTGTATTCCCACCATACACTGTCTCACTAAGCCATGTCTTTAAAGTAGAATAAACCCCTTATTAAAAAAAACCCTACCCTACATAGACCCCCTCTCTCCTCCCCCCCAGACTAGCTGCTTTCCCTGAGCAAATGCCCCTAACTTTTTACTTACCCCTTGGTGTAGATTCACAGCATCGGAGTTCACAGCCTTCTTCTTCTCTTCAGTCTTCATGGGGATGTAAGTTCCATATTGGAGCAGTCTTTGGGTTTTTGTCAACTGCGCATGCGCCAAAAGTCACAAAAGTTTCCAAAGCACCAGAAGACCCGATGAAGACCGAAGCAGAAGAAGATGGTGCCTGTGAACTCAGATGCCCTGAATCTGCACTGAGGGGTAAGTAAAAAGTTAGGGGCATTTGCCGGGGGACGGGGGCAGTTAGGCTGGAGGGAAGATGGGAGGGGGGTCTAGGTAGGGTAGGGTTTTTTTTTTAAAATAAGGGGTTTACTTCTCCTTTAAGCTCAGATTATGCATGAATTCAAGAATGGAGAATACAAGCAAGAGGTATGAGCTGGCAATGTGTAGAGAAGCTATCACAACCATACAAAGAGGCTTTCAGACCAACAGTCTATCCCTACCAGAATCCCAACATACTGGGCTATAGTTTAGAACAGGGGTGCCCAAAAAGTAGGTCGGAATCTACCAGTAGACCTTTAGCTGGTGATCAGTAGATTCCACGACACTGTCAACAAACAACTTGTCTAAATCACCCTCCTGTTTCATGCTTTTCATTCAGATATTTATTATGTTAAGGTTACACAAAAAATAGTTAAATATAGCAAACACAGCAGTTTTACCAGTGCAGGGCAACACTGCATTATATTTTTATTACTTATTGTTGCTTTAAATTTCATATTAATGGAGTGAATTTGAGGTGCTGCAAAATAGGCCACACCTTGAGGAGAGAGAAGCTGGAGCATTCCCACTGCAGATACGCAGCTTCTTTGCTGCCTTCCAGTATATTCTGTATGGCCGCAAACTTGCCCCTTCTTGATTAAGTTGGGAGTCTGTTTATGGCTGGGACTCATATTTTCAGATATTGTCAGGACAGGTGGGAAATCTTTTTTGCAGATAACCACATTCTTTTCTGGCAGACAACGGTGTATTGGCCTCTGTGTGATCATTATCAAAACATTCAGATCAGTTTAATTTGACCATACAGGTGGAATAAAATCTGGTCAACTGGTGATCTGGCTAAAAGAACAGATATATTAATGCCTGACCTGCTTTAGTTATACAGTCCATCTTGGGGGGGAGGTGAAGACTCTACAAGGCACTTTAGGTACCTGGTCTCCCCTTATTAGGTCATAAACACAGTGTATACCAATAAATAGCTATGCTTGCTGCTGTACATTTATGGACAGATCTTACGTTTTTAATAAAATATATTTTGAAACATATATATATGCCTCTGATTTGGGTTTCTAGGCAAAAAAAGATTTAGTATCAATTCCATCTTCCCCTTATCTCCTTCACCCCCAATTACTAAGAGTATCCCTGGAATAGCTTGCAAACCAAAAAGGAATGTAAATATTTATGTACAGCTCAACTTGTTTTCCCAATTTTTCTCACTACCTGGAGACCCTATTTTACCCAAACTATTTTATAAATGGAAAAGGGACGCTCCCCAACTAACACCAGATATATGGAATGATATTTTAGAATAATTTAGAGAACCAAAACATATTAGAAAAGTACAGGGGGGGAGGCGGAGCCGATGCAGAGCCGGTAAGCAGCACGAAAAGGGAGCTCCACTAAGCAAAAGCCTGTACAGCCCATAACCGATCCTAAAAACCAGATTTACTTCCTCCAAACAACGTAGCGGATACCCAGGCATCTGCAGAAACCGGCAATGGGGAAGAATACACAGCGGGTGCGAGCGGAGGCTGCCACGTGACTTGAGCAGTATGTGTGAAGCGCTACTCAAGATGGCACCCGCAGCCCCCCTCCTCCTGCTGAACAACACAGCCAGGCAGAAACTGCTCCCAGAGCACAGGGTGCCCCTACTCCAACGCTGCAGGATGTACTTAATGCTATCACCACCTGACAAACTTCAATAACAGCAACACTGACTGCCAAAATTGAGGAGGTAAAGGTGGAACCATCACTACTTAAACAAGATGTCCAAGTCATTAGAGAAAGGACTGGAGCCCTAGAGGAGCGTGAGTGCCCTTGATGACAGCACTACTCCTCTTTCACATGAGATTACACAACTACACTTGATAAAGGGCCCGAAACATGTTGGGGCAGATTTACATAGGGTCGAATAGTGAGGGTTAATTAACCCTCGATATTCGACTGCCGAATGTAAATCCTTCGACTTCAAATATCGAAGTCGAAGGATTTACCGCAATTCCTACGATCGAAGGAAAAATCAATTAAAATGGAAAAACGATAAAATTCTTCGAATCGCAAGAGGCTAAGAGGGGTGATATACAACCAGATCAGACAGGCTTTATGCCAAACAGGCCACAGACATTAATATCCAAATGGACTCCACTATGGTGCAATGATACATGCTTTTTCTTGTTCACTATACCTAAGGTACTACTGGATATACCAGTATGGGATCTGTTATCTGAAAATCTGTTATCCAGAAAGCTCAGAATTACGGAATGGCAGTCTCCCATACCAGTCATTTTAATCAAATAATTCATATTTTTAAAATTGATTACCTTTTCCTCTGTAATAAGGAAACTGTACCTTGTACTTGATCCAAACTAAGATATAACTAATTATCATTCATTATTATTATTCATTTAATACCTAATCCCATTTGTATGCCACAGTCTGTGCTTTCAGTGTTGTCATCCATCGTTAGAATGCAAATCTGCCTTTACATGGGCAAATATTTGCTGCTGACTCTCTCCCTCAAAATAAACATCAGTGGGGCTTATTGACCCATGTATGGAGGAAAACCTATTGGCTCCCCAACTGAAATCTGGCCAGAAATGATTGCATCATTACATTACATCATTTCTCTGACTGTGAGTCTCCACAGGCCCCATTATAATCAGCCAGATTCCGGCACAGCATATGGGTTACAACACCAGGCAAAGATCCACTCGATCCTTATTCGGCTTCAACAAGGCAGAGAAAAGTCCAGTCTTTTTACAGATTTCTTATCTCTTCTTCTCAAAATTATGTGTGCAAAGGAAAAGTTATATGACTTACACACGAATGTTGCTTTTTTAGGAAGGCTGCCAAATGAGTGGATCTTTGTCCTGTAAATCAGCAGTGCAATTTAAATGGACCATGTTCTAGGCCAGGGGTCCCCAGCATTATTTTTACCCATGAGCCACATTTACAAGTAAAAATAAGATGGAAAGCAACTAAAGCATTCAAAAAGTTCTTGGGGATGCCAAATATCGGCTGTAATTGGCAATTGGTAGCTCCTATGAGGACCTTCAGCGTACATGAGGCTCAGTACACAAGGCTTTTATACAACTAAAACTTGCCCTCAAGCCAGGAATTCAAAAAAATAAGCACCTGCCTGGTGGTCAGTGTTATTGGTAGGGCAGCGGTGTTTTGTTCTTTTTAAAGATCACATATTTAGGATTTTTGCTGATGCTGCTGACAGTGGGATAAGTGCATGGTGTAATGTTAGTTCTTAATCTCATTTGCCAACACAACTGCAAATCTACATGTGTTAATACCATTTATGCAAGGAAATTGCTCTCTTACTTGTACTGTGTACTTGCTGGAACCTCCAATGTGCCCACCATGCAGGCAACAGAGCCCTGGAATTATTGCCAGTCTGCATGTAGCAAATGCAAGCTGCAACTTGACTCCTGGAAATGTGCAATGTAATT
Organism: Xenopus petersii; assembly: GCA_038501925.1. Classification (NCBI taxonomy): domain Eukaryota; kingdom Metazoa; phylum Chordata; class Amphibia; order Anura; family Pipidae; genus Xenopus; species Xenopus petersii. The sequence goes on along the minus strand of CM076681.1, from coordinate 31,264,707 downwards.
ACCCTAGTATATTTTTGCTTATTGTGCCCAATTGCAGCTGACTTAGTCCAGTCGCAACTAGGGTTGCCATCTGGCCGGTAAAAATGATGGCTGATCCCAATGTTATTAATAGGGAAAAAATTATATAAATATATAGGAAGGCCGGTATTTTTTTTCCCCAGAAAAGGTGGCAACCCTAGTTGCCATGATGCTGGAGTTATTGAAAAATGCATTGTGGGAAATATGGCGATTTTCATCAGAAAAGTACACTTAGCACCATTTACTATGTTAATAATGAGCCTTTAGGTATTTTAGTACTGTATAAAAAAGCCAATTATCAGTGGACAGTATAAATGACTTCTTCTACATTCAGTTTGATACACAGTTCTCCTTAGTGTTTCAATTGGGTGGTCAACACTGTTCTGACTGCTATACAGTTTTGGTCTCCATCACTCAAACAGGACATTATTGTATTCGAGAGGGTACAGAGAAGGGCAACTAAGCTGGTAAAAGGTATTGAAAATCTTAGCTATGAGAAAAGACTGGCCAAATTGGGGATGTTCACGCTGGAGAAGAGGCGCTTAAGGGGTGCTATGATGACTATGTATAAATATATAAGGGGATCATATAATAATCTCTCTAATGCTTTATTTACCAGTAGGTCTTTCCAGCTGACACAAGGTCACCCATTCCGATTAGCAGAAAAGAGGTTCCGCCTAAATATTCGAAAGGGGGGTTTTACAGTGAGAGCTGTGAAGATGTGGAATTCTCTCCCTGAATCAGTTGTACAGGCTGATACATTAGATAGCTTTAAGAAGGGGTTGGATGGTGTTTAGCAAGTGAGGGAACACAGGGTTATGGGAGATAGCTCATAGTACAAGTTGATCCAGGGACTGATCCATTGACATTTTGGAGTCAGGAAGGATTTTTTTTCCCCCTCTGAGGCAAATTGGAGAGGCTTCAGCTGGGGTTTTTTGCCTTCCTCTGGATCAACTGGCAGTTAGGCAGGTTAAAAAAAATAAATAGAAAGGTTGAACTTGATGGACGTGTGTCTTTTTTTCAACCTAACTTACTATGTTACTATGACTGGAGGCCCATGGGGCAGTTGTGTACATCCAAAGGGTTATTTTTATAGCAGATCTACTATAAATCTTCATTTTACTGTAACCGTTTAGGGTTAATCTCACACCAGTAAAAAAAGAACATCACACCATTGTCCTGGAGAGGGGGGTCCATGGCCCAGAGAATATTGAATATACAGGTCAATGCATAATGAAACTTTATAATGCAAACTCTATAGAGCAGGGCCCTCTTTACCTCTCATATCGATCAGGCAGGCAGGTAATCCATATGTTCATTGTATACATACACACATATATTATATATTGCAGTCTGTTGCTGAACTACATAATATAATATAATCTCCTGATGTTGATACATTTGTAGTTTGGTACCCGTTAAAGAGCAGAGATTGAGTTATTTGGCAGCAGTGTCGGACTGGCCCACAGGGATACCAGGAAAACTCCCGGTGGGCCCAGGTGTCAGTGGACCCTCACGCAGCTAAACATTTGGCCTATTTCATGGTCATTCCCTATTTTTATGAGAACAGGCTAAATAGTTGAAAAAAATAGATTATAGTATGTAAAGAAAAGAGACTAGGAGAATAGAGGTTGAGTGAGGAGAGGAAGAAATGTAGTATTAAGAGTGGGCCCCTGGTCTAAGATTAATTGGTGGGACCCTGGTCTAAGGTTTTTGGGTGGGCCCGTGGTGTCCCAGTCCGACCCTGTTTGGCAGGAGGTGATTTAGGACCCGATGCTTTTCCTAAGGTTCTGTGTTAGAGAAGCACACTCTTGAAGCGTTGTTGAACCACAAAATATGACCAGATAATAGCCAGAAAAAAAAAATCTTAGTAAGCACCAGGCTACTTATGAAGGCATAGAAAGAATGCTGGTGAAGGCAAGCTGTGTCCTCTTCCTCCCAGAAATGGATAAATGAAAAGGAATTATTAAAACTACAAAAAAAACAGCTAATGGACTATTTGAAGAGCAAAACATGCAGATGTTTCATTCTCAAACAGACATTTACAGTATTAGTTATTGAGCAGGAATATACCCTTTACCTCCACACACTGACATGTGCAGTAAGACGTGTGACTGTCCGTGATGAAGCTGGTAAATAATTAGTATTATATGACAGATTCAGTTACTGTGGATTTCACAAACCAACCAATGAATGCTGCTAAATAGAACAGATATATAATAAGTAGAGGCACACCAAATCCAGGATTCGGTCAGGTTTAAGTCAAGATTCAGCAGGATTCGGATATGCCTGAATCCTCGTGCCTGGCAGAACTCAATTTGCATATGTAAATTAGGGACGGGAAGGGATATCACGCAACTTTTCATCCTAAAACGAGGAAGTAAAAAATGTTTTCCTACTTTTTCCTTTCCCGGCCCTAATAGGATTCGGCCAAATCTTTCATGAAGGATTAGGTGCATCCCTAATAATAAATGAGTATAATGAGCTAAAGCAGAGCCCTTCCTCCCAAGAGAAGAAAGCACTGACAAGAAGAGGAGAAATAAAAGCCTCCAATACCTAATAACATTTAGCAGCTAATTATGTTTTTAAGGTTATAAATGCATGCAACAGAATAAAAGAACCAGGCATGTTTGTTATTCATTCCAGTTTCTAAAAACAGAAATATGGTATTTGGCAGATAGAACAGGTTCAGAACCCCCAGATAAAACAAACTGCCCAGTTTATTCCTGTCTGCACCACAGACAACACTTCTTTGGTCATTTGCTCCCTACAATACTCACTTATACAGACATTGTAAAGAGAGGAGAAAAAGAAGTGTCAGCATGCGTTATGGTGTAGACACCAGCCCTGCCAATTATTACTTTGATGCCCATGTCAACATATGCTTTTTATACAATATAATATGTACCCAGGTGTTGGAACGCAGCACTCTGTCCACACTTTGACCTATGTGCATAGACACATACACATCCCAGTGGATTTTTCATATTCAGAACATGAAATAAGATTAGGCAGCTTTCTTTTTCATTGGTAATTCTTGCTCAGATTACATTCTGCATTGCATACAAAAACAAATCATTTCTTGACAAACTGTACACATAGAAATATCCATTTATATACTAGGAAGTGGCGGAAGGAGAGGATGCCAGCTCTGACAGAAAAAGTACTTTTAACATAAACAGAAGAAAACCGATGTGATGATTTCCGATTGTTGTCCATGAGGCTTTTAATCTTTGTTTGACAGACATACGTTTCCAGTGCATCCAGCTACTGTGTGCAGGGTCACACAGCTCCAAAAGAGGCTCCTCTTAATAATAGACACTGCTATGGGGTTCCCGTATATAAGTCACAATACGTTTGGTCCAATATGGACTTGGAGGCCGAGGAGGAGAGAGTCATTGCGCTGAATTGAGTAATTCCTACCGACTCCTCCCACCTCCACTGCTGCTGCTACTTCCCCTATGACCTCCTCTCCATGACTGACTGGAGTTCATGTTGCTGTTTGCTCTAGAGCCCCCTCTTCCCCAGCTTCCTGTTCCGCGCGTACCCCTAGATGAGCCCTCTTCTTGCTCCTGGGAGCTAGAGCGACTTGGCCGTTGAGATCTCGATGAAGGGCCTGAGCTCTCACGGGCTGCTGTGAAAAGCAAAGAGCTGGTTAAACATATGTCATTATACCTTCCATATTGCATCATTAAATTCATTCTAAACAGTTACTTAATTTCAGGCATAAAAGGGATATTGTCATGGGAAAAATGTTTTTTTTTTTTCAAAACGCGTCAGTTAGTAGTGCTGTTCCAGCAGAATTCTGCACTGAGATCTGTTTCTTAAGAGAGCAAACATTTTTTTTATCTTTAATTTTGAAATCTGACATGGGGCTAGACATATTGTCAGTTTCACAGCTGCCCCCAGTCATGTGACTTGTGTTCTGATAAACTTCAATCACTCTTTATTGCTGTACTGCAAGTTGGAGTGATATCACTCCCTCCCTTTACTCCCCCAGCAGCCTAACAACAGAACAATGGGAAGGTAACCAGATAGCAGCTCCCTAACACAAGATAACAGCTGTCCGGTAGACATAAGAACAGCAGGTCCAAGTCCCACTGTGACACATTCAGTTACATTGAGTAGGAGAAACAGCAGCCTGCCAGAAAGCAGTTCCATCCTAAAGTTCTGGCTCTTTCTGAAAGCACATGTCCAGGCAAAATGACCTGAGATGGAGCCTACACACCAATATTACAACTAAACAAAATGCACTTGCTAGTTCAGGAATGAAATGTTATATTGTAGAGCGAATTATTTGCAGTGTAATTTAGAATTAAAAAACACCATAAATTGCAAATTGTTAGTATTGCAGACACGTTTTCAGATTGTTAAAATCAGCCACTATTTTTGACGCATCAGATTTTGTGCTTCATTACTCTAAAATTTAAATGATTATGAAAGAGTTTCAGTTGCATCAGAGAAGAATGTGTTGTGTCATGCTCACCTTTTACAGGTTCTTCTGGTGCCCCCCCTGCTGTGTCCATGTCCCTGTGGTCAGGTGTACCAGGGCCATCGTGCCAGGGCCTTTTGCGTGGGGGTAAGGAAGCCATGTCCATGCCCTGCAGTGAAGAAGATCGCTCCCTGCTGGCTGGGGAATGACCATCAGGAGTAGGAATGTCACGGCGAGGACTGTTAGGAAAGTGATCAGGTCCTGAGAAAAGATGGATTAACAGTAAGGAAGATGTACACAGCCAACAAGAACAACATAAATTGCCTGATACATGGTGTACAACTACTTAAAGGAGAACTCCACACAAACATAACTTTAGCTTTTTGAAAAGTAAACATAATTTTAAGCAACTTTGCAATATACATCAATTAAAAAATATGCAGACTTTTCATGGTTTTTAATGGTTTGGAACAGTTCCCTAAGCCTAGCCCCCTGCTCTTCCACTGATACTTTGTATAAGGAGTCAGCTGTCCTCAGCCTGCATCCTCCAAAATATGGAAAGGAACATCACAGTGCAATGCATTGTGGGTTATGTAGTTCCTGCATGCTGTCTGTAAGCTGTGGAGAAGTTGTTACACTTTGTAACATCAGTGTTTAGTCCCTCCTTCCCTGCCAGGATTTCAAATGATGCAGAAACAGTTAAACAGCTGGATTGCAGCGTAGAAAATTGAATTTATTCATACTTTTTGAAGAAACAGGTAACTGTGATGGGTATATTAGGGGTTTCTGTGCTATGTGGGCCTCTTAAACAGATTTTGGTTTGGAAGCCGGAGTTCCCCTTTAATATATATTGCCGTGTTGGAATATAAAAATAAAGAATCAGCATATAAATTCAGTTAACAAATAAATCACAAGTGAATAGTCTTGGTTAATGGTGTTTTTTTAAAGGAACAGCAACGGCAAATATTTTCTACAAAAAAAATTGTTTATATGCTACGGCAAAAAAAATGGCAACACATATTTAGCTTTAAAATCACTAAGTCTTTATTAAAGTGATACTGACACTAAAAAATGAATTTTAGCATATGAATGTACATTAAATGTTACCTATAGGCCATGTTGATAATTTTTTGGTGAGAGGTTTGTTTTTGTATATAATTGTTAGTTGAAGTTCCTAAGCCTGACTCTCTGACACTCTGACTTTGCCAACCAGACTGTCCCATCTCAGCCTGTTAGTTACAGTTTCTTATGTTAACGGACTCATGTTGCACAAATATGGCAGCCTCCTCATACAGGAACATAGGGCATCAGACAGGTAATGTAAAAGCATCATGCAAATAGTTTATGTCAAAGTTAGAAGTAGCTTGCAAAGCCAATATTATAATAGATGTAAAAAAAAAGTTTAATTTCAGGTGTCAGTATCTCTTTAAGAAATAACTTACCGAAACTCCACTTGCGCTCCTCTTCAGAAACCGACAGGGCAACGATCCATCATGCGGTGCTCACTTTCTCCTCCCTGGCTATCTCCTTTAAGGAAGGCACAGAGGAGAAATCAAGCGCCACGTGATGGATAGCCGATCACCTTTTCCGAAGAGGAGTGCAAGCGGAGTTTCAGTAAGTTAATTCTTAATAAAGAGTTCGTGATTTTAAAGTTTAACATGTGTTGGTGTCTTTTTTTCGTAGCATACTAATGAATTTTAAAAAAACTGGTCATTTAAACAACATGTGCTCAGGAGTGTCACTTGAGGGGCCTGGGACCCGCCACCAATGCAAGTGCTTATATTATTTGTGTACTTGAAAAGCAAGTTGCTTCAACACATCTCTCCAATTTTACATTTTCCTGGATTTTTTGCATTTCATTCTATAAGTTAAAACAGGGGGATAATGGCAAATGTGCTATCACATTGATGTCTGTTACAACCTGTAATTTTCATTTAAGTTTAAATGGGCACTGAGGAACCTACCAGCTTCTCTTGATTCTCGGGACTGATGGTTAGGTGCCCGGTCTGATCCAGTGAATTGTTCTGGGGTAGGAAGCAGTCCTTTTCTTCCTTCTGCCAGGGAAAGTGTTTTTTTAGAGCCAAATTAAATTAAATATATCTTTTCAGTTAAAAACCTAACCTCTGGGGGGGGGGGGGGGATAGTGCACGGTTGTAACAGTTGCTATATAGTTACATACAGAATTACTATAAATCTGCATTCCAGTTAGGGGTATAAGAACAGGAAAAGGAAACCCTGTAGCTAAAGTGAAGAGGGTCCACTGGAGCCCTGACTGGTTGAAATATTCTATATATTTTGGTGAAATAATAGCAAACATACTGAAAATATGGGGTCCTAAAAATAATTAGCTGTGGGGCCCAGCAACATATAATTATGCTTCTGCATTTGCCATTATGCGATTAAATATCGCATCAAACTGAATGATGTTGTCATCACGCTTTCTATCATGATGTCGTTCACGTATGACTGTAAAACAAGCTCTCCAAATCTTTGCATACTTACCCCTTTGGGAGCCTCGGCCACGACCTCTGCCTCCATCTCTGCCTCTTAATGGTTCATCTTTGGAGTCAAAATTGTCATCAGGACCAAATTCCTCTGGGTTAGCAAACCCTTCACTCCCTCGGGACCCACGCCCTTCACGCCTTTGTGGACCAGCCCTGTGAAAACTACCAAAATGTATTGTTTGAGAACCTGAAAAATCTCCAAACAATTCAAAATACATTCTCATGATTATTAATGCTCCATAAAATTTAGTGTGACTCCAATAAAAAAAGCATCTCTTATTTCAGGGTTTTCATATGGTGGCCAAACTCACTTGCAGTATTGATGAGGCTGGTTAAAGGAAAACTATACCCCCGAAATGAACACTTAAGCAACAGATAGTTTATATAATATTAAGTGGCATATTAAAGAATCTTACCAAACTGCCCTTTTATATTTCTTGCCTTGAACCGCCATTTCGTGTTGGTCTGTGTGCTGCCTCAGAGATCACCTGACCAGAAATACTACAACTCTAACTGGAACAGGAAGAAGTGTTGAAGCAAAACACAGAACTCTATCTGTTAATTGGCTCATGTGACCTAACATGTATAGTTTTTTAGTATGTTTGTGTGCACAGTGAATCGTACAATCCTAGGGGGCGGCCCTTATTTTTTAAATGCCAATTTTCTATTTAGGATTACCCAATGGCACATACTACTACAAAAGTATATTATTATGAAAATGGTTTATTTACATGAAGCAGGGATTTAAATATGAACTGTTTGATGCAATATCTTTTTATAGACACCTACATTTTTGGGGGGGGGGGGGTATAGTTTAATGCATTGAGACTTTCTATTAAAACAGTTAAGCCAAATAGATTTTCCCTATTGTTTCTAAGAAACAATACGGCATTGCAACTGGTTACACATATGTTAATAAAATATAACCATAACATTTGCAGACATTGTAGTGTAACCCTAATTGTAATTTCAATATTGACGTTTCAAGGGGAATTATTGCAAAAATTAAAATTAGCTTCAGCATACTGAAATAAGAAACTTTTTACATACAAACAATTAAATATTCTGTACTATTTTATCAATTTATCTTCACTATTCCTGTCTTATCTGTTTCTTCTCATTCTGTCTTCATTCAGGAATTGGGTGTCAGATGAATGATCCAATATATCTTATAGGGGGGCTCCTTTTGCCTAGAAGATGTATTAGAGCTCACTCTATTAAAATCACCAGACATCATGTCTCTCTACATGCAGAATTTGTGCAAAAGCACAAATTCACAGATTTTGTTTGTACTGGAATCGGTTATTTGAGTGAGCTATAATACATCTGCTAAGAAAGGAAGCCCCCCCCCATGATATATATGGGATCATTCATCTGACACCCAACTGCTACATGAAGGCACAAATGCTGAGAGAGGAATAGTGAATATAACCTTGATTATTTCAGAAATGATGCAGAATTTATAATTGATTGTATTTAGAAAGTTTCTTACTTCAGTTTGAGGAAGCTTATATTAAATTTTAATTTTCATGATAGTTCCCCTTTAAGGATATTCTGCCACCTGGGAATATTATGCACTATAACATGCACTATTATATTATTTTATATTTTCCTGGTATTAGCCAGACAGTGACAGAGGTGAAGGTTTTAAAAAAAGGAATTCTGAGTTTGTCCTGAATCCCAGCCCACAGAAATATTAAAAGTAAAGAAGGTTGCCAACTCATGTGCCCAAACAAAAAAGACAGGACACATAAGATATGTTCAATACTTTACATTATGGTGAACAACCATTAATTTTTATTCAAATTCTCAGTGTTTTTACACGTTATGGTGAAGGCTTCAATCACAGAATTTCACTTACGCTTCATCTCTTTGTCCTCGCAACCTTCCATCCTCTGATTCTCGGTTATATCTCTCCTCTGAATGCCTTCTACCCTCCCAGCGATTTGAATCCCTGTTCTCTCTATCTGGAAAATCTCTGTGGTTAGAAGGAAACTGTGAAGCAGGTCCCCCACGTCTCCACTTGTCATCCTGAGAGGAAGAACCTCCACCTCTTCCATCAAATTCGCGCCCCCGTGGACCATACCGATCATCTGGAGGAAAATCTTCTGGCCTCTCGTGAGAATCAGGATGAGGGCCCCGTCTGTCAGAAGGTCCTCTGTTGTCCCGGGAATCACCCCACTCTTGTCCGCCATGGAATGGGCCATGGTCAGGGCTTTGCTCACGTCTTCGGTCTGGTTGTGCGCCTAACTGATGGTTTGGAGGACCACGGATGTCACCTATAGATACAAGTGTGCATTGAAATATATATATAGTCCCACTACCATTGTACTAATTCCATTACCAATGTATGAACCCTGATGCCCTTTAAATGAGAACTAAACCCCCGTTAATCAAAAAGCCCCATCCTCTTCTGTCCATTGGCCCCCTCGCTGCTTTCTCTCTCCTTAGTAACTCAGTGGAAAAAGTGTCCCTGTCATGTACCTTGGCATATTTATGCAGAGTAGCGCAGGGAGCACTCCGGCGCCATCTTCTGTATCTTCTGGTTCCTCACGGAAGTGAGTGACTGCACTGAGCTTTTTCGCGCATGCACAGCTGAGACCATTCTGATATTCGTGCCTACTGCGCTTGTGCAGAAAGCTCTGAAGAGCTCCACTGCGCTATAATTATACCAAGGTACATGACAAGGATACTTGTTACTGAGTTACTAAGGAGGGAGAAAGCAGGGAAGGGGGCCAATGGACGGAAGGGGATTTTTGATTAATGGGGGTTTAGTTCTCCTTTAAAGGAATTGTTCAGTGTAAAAATAAAAATTGGGTAAATAGATAGTCTGTGCAAAATAAAAAATATTTCTAATATAGTTTGTTAGCCAAAAATGTAATGTATAAAGGCTGGAGTGACAGGATGTTAAACAGATCACTACTTTCTGCTTTTCAGCTCTCTTGGTTTCCGCTGATTGGTTACCAGACAGTAAACAATAAGAGACTTGAGGGGGACACATGGGTCATAACTTTTTGAAGTTTGCTTTTGAATCTCAGCTGAATGCCGAGGCTTAATTACAAACTCACTGAACAGTTATGTCTCATGTGGTCCGCTTTCAAGTCGCTGACTAACTCAGAGTTAGAGAGCTGAAAAGCAGGAAGTAGTGTTCTGGCTATTATATTAGACATCCAGTCACTCCAGCCTTTATACATTACATTTTTGGCTAACTAACTATATTAGAAACATTTTTATTTTGCACAGCCTATGTACCCAGTTTTTATTTTTACACTGAACTGATCCTTTAAAAGTCTCTGAGCACAACATGGCTCCAAAAAATTTAATATAAAATAAGCTTGTGGGGTAGGTGCGAAGTCTGAAATCCTTTTAGGAAATTCATTGAGAGGATTTAGATTTTGGACACTTTTTTTTTGGGTTCTGCTTAATTCTGAGGACATTTCAATAAATAAAATCAGACACTGCCAATTTGAAAAGTCAAATGAAGTTGTCTAGATTTAACATTCCCCTCAAGCATTTTGTGCAAGTCTACAAATACTATTTGTCCTTGAGGGTCTGAGCAGAGAAACCACAGAAAGACCCACCGTGAATACTGAACAGTATCATAAACAAGAATGCGCACTCTCCTGCAGGTTTATGCAATGATCTGCGTTGGAACGACAATAATTATGTATGTAGATCCGTAACCTGTAACTTCACTTATAACATGTGGATAGTGGAAACATTATAAAAAAAATAAAATAAAAAACGTATTTAATCCATACAAAAGTAGATGGTACCTTTGTTAGGGCTAGGACCTTGATGGCCACGTCCTTGTGAACTCTGTGATCCTAGGCCAGGGATCAGGGGAGGTGGGGCCTGACCTTTTCCACTCTACACAAAAAACAAAAGCATAGTTACCTTCAATGATGGATTTACAGTAGAGGTATGGGATCTGTTATGCAAAAACCTGCTATCCAGAAAGCTCTAAATTAAGAATGGGTCATCTATCTCCCACAGACTCCACTATAAATACATAATTGCATTTTTCTGTGTAATAACAGTACTTTGTATTTAAAGGAGGCCTGAGTCTCTCCCTGCTCACTTACAGCTCTCAGCTCAGATTACAGCAGAGATGGGAGGAGGGAGGAGCAAACTGAGCATGCTCAAGCCCTGCCCTGGAGGTTTCAGCTGAAAACAGGAAGTCTGATACAGAAGCCCATGTATACACAATAGAAGGAAAGAAATGTGGTGTTTCTTTTGACAGAGGACTCAGAGCAAAATTACTGAGGTTTTACTGGTGTATTTATATAGACCTTTCTGATATAGCTTACTTTTTTTAGCCTTTCCTTCTCCTTTAATCCCAACTAACCTCATTTGAGGCAGAACAAACCTATAAGGTTTAATTTAAATGTTTGTTTATTTTTTTCCAAATTACAGTAAGACGCCCTGGAAAACCTCAGGTCCTAACCATTCTGGATAACAGGTCCCATACACGTATTACCAATTATAACATTTTGAGATTAAAAACCTAGAAAATCAACGATCCAAAGTGGATCACAGCAATGTATACACACTTACAAATATGAATTTGAAGTATAGAGGAGCAGTGCTGGAAGTACTGTAATAATGATAAGGCAAATCTCTATGAATACTCATTCTTGCACAAGTAGGAAAGTTGTGGAGCAACTATTGCTACTTTATAAAAACCCTTGGATATGTCTTTGCTAATCTGAAAAGTTATTTTTTTCCTTTATCGTTATTTTAAATCGTCTCTTAAATAGTCCAGTGTAGGTTGATGAATATATATTAATTTTAATAATATTTTATAAAGGTGGGCACAGATGTATCTAAGCATTACTGAAAGGATGCCAAGGTCAGCAGAGAAGAGGCCATCTGATTCATAGTAATAAGATATATCAACACCGGTAGTCATTATGTGATTATGAAGACATAAGCTTCCTTTTCGGTGCCTGGGGAACCTCTGGAACATGTATGGTGCCATGTTTATTGCTTCCTTTTAGGACAGTGCGGTTATCCTTTTTCCCTACTTGTCAGTAGCTGAGGTTTTAAACTTTAAATGTTTATATACTTGTTTTATAAATCAAAGTAGCCAAATACAACCCTGCTACAGCAGGGAGAAGTATTTTCCTGTGGCCTACATTTGTTATGAGAAGCAAATTTCCAAGGCCTACCTTTGCTATTAATTGTTTGGCAGGAACAGTGTTTTTTAGTGTGGACTCTGTCCCTAAAAATAAAGTATATCCCCAGCATTAGACTGGCATCAAAACACATGACTACATCCTCACGCTAAAGGCATTGCCATTGAAGTGAATAGGGTGCAATCTGAGGTACTGTCATCTTCCTTGGTACAAATCAGGTATATGCTTCAGATCCTTGATAAGCTGATGTGTAGCAATAGTGGCATCCATTCATACTCAATACAAGTGGCTAAACTGCATCACATTACTCCTTTATATAAGCTAGGGCAGGGGTCCCCCAACCTTTTTTACCCATGAGCCACACTCAAGTAGAAAATAATGTTGTATAACAACACAAGCATGCAAAAAGTTTCCAGGGCTTCCAAATAAGGGCTGTGATTGGGTATTAGAAGCCCCTATGCGGACTTGCAGCCAACATGAGTCTCTGTTTGGCAGTATACATGTTTTTTTTATGCAACTAAAGCTTGCCTTTAAGAAACAAATCCAAAAAGAAGCACCTGCTTTGAGGCCACTGGGGGGTGAAGAGCAACATGTTGCTCACAAGCTACTGGTTGGGGATCACTGAGCTAGGGAATCAAGGTGTAAATGATATTGGCCCTCTTATTTTTATAAGAAAAAAAATGATATATTGGCCCTCTATTTTCAGTATGTAAGTAAAAAGTGTATACCCATAAAACAGGTTATATTATATATGGTGGTTCCTTTAGACTCCCCTTCGTTATCAAAATGGTGCACTGCCTTGACATTATGAGAGAGAATTTTGCATACTCCAGGTGTCAGTACTTTGTTACCCCATGGATTTTTCACCACCAGCAGAGAAAACACCAGTCTGCTCCAATTCACACCCTGTTCAGAAAGCAAAATCTGCCCTATGAGAGCACTCACAGGTGGATGCTGTAGTTGTTGGTGTTTACTCGATTGTGTAACATAGATAATAATCATAGGTAATAAAGATGCTAAATACACCTTCTCATAACAATTAACATTTCCTGTGTTAAATCTGTGCCCCAGCAACAAACCTAAACATTTGTTACTACTGTATATATCAAGAAAGATACCTGCATGCTCTTTGTACTTCTTTTAATTTTATTCCTTCACTTAGCAACACAGAATGGTTAAATTTTAGATGTATTCAACTAGACTGCAATGGAAATTGAGAGAGGCATTTTTAAGTGTTGCCCCTACATATTATCTTGATTTGCATTTGTAAGGTATTTGTAAATGTTTTGTTCAGTGGCATAATGATAGAGGTAGCAGACCCCACAGTTGCTCGGACTATGCGTTTGGCCTTCTCTATCGCATTGAAATAACCCATTCCTGACTCTCTTCTTCTTCAAACTGTCACGCACACATGTGGCAAAGAAGGATTGTGGACAGGAGCAGCTTTGTGCACTGGGCCCCTCTGAAGACTTTCTTTTTGTCGGGGGGCTGGTGCGTTCTCATTATGCCACTCTGTCTGTAGGTTAAAGGGTAACTCCACACAAACATAACTTGAGCTTTTTGAAAAGTGAACAATTTGCAACTTTGCAATAAACATCCATTAAAAAATGTGCAGACTTTTCATGATTTTTAATGGTTTGGAACAGTTCCCTAAGCATGACGCTCGTTTCACCCACTAGCAGCAGGCTTTGTCTTCGAAAAGAAAAAGGTTCGCCCGAATATATGAGAGGTGGAAATTATACATTATAGGCATTCGTAAAAAGCTAAAACAAGAAAGCATAAAAGGGAACCTGTGTGAAATGATAGAGTCAGTAGAAGAATCTGAGTCAGAGCTTATGGCAGCATATGTCAACCTGCGATCGTCTATGACACCTTCCCAGGATATTGTAAGGAACATGGACGCATGTACAGCAGTCACTAGGGATTTAGCAAAGCCCATGAGAGAACTATCATCTGCAGCAAACTACGATGAAGTTAAGGCACGAAAGGGAATGAATGAGTTCTTCAAGAGAGACTATGCCAGGTCCTTAGGGGGGACCACAATATCAAGTGCGACTTCCTTTGCTAGCAGAAGTACCAGCCAAATATCAGAGTCCTCAAATACTTCAGCCAAAAGAAAGGAATTAGCTGAACAACTCGCTGCCAAGAGAGCAGAAGTAGAGATGGAATCTGCCATTGAGATGCAGCGTCTACGGATAGCCGAAATGGATGCACAACGCGATAAAATGGAATCTGAAATGAAAAGTCTGGAAAGGCAAAAGGAAGTTAAGATTATAGAAGCCAGACTCAGAGTACACGAAGAGGATATGAATCAGGGTAGTCATAGGTCCAAATCGTTACTAAGTGAAGAAGCCGACTCCTACTTTCTTCCATACACCCAGGAGAATGGAAGGAAATCTCCAGCATGTTGTGAAAAAATAAGTTGTAGTCCTTCCATCCCAGCTCAGAGAGACAAAGAGAGAGACTCACTTAATTCAGAACCAAGTAAATAGAACCAGATAACTCTATCCCCGTATGTCATGGCAACGGACATGGGGATGTTACAGCTGTTGTCCCAGCGAGACCTCAGAGAAGATTCCTCACTAGACTTCCTGTTCCGGAACCTACTGTATTCTCTGGAGACGTACTGAAGTTCATAGAGTGGAAAGCAAGTTTTGAAATGATCATTGAGCATCATTGCTTCCGTCCAGTCGACAAGTTATTCTACCTTCAGAGATATACTGGCGGAAAAGTAAAGAAAGCTCTTGAAGGTAACTTCTATAGGAAAGACGAAGAAGCCTACAAGCAAGCCTGGGAAAAATTAAATGCAAGATATGGTCATCCCTTCTTAGTACAAAGAGCCTTCAGAGAGAAATTAATAAACTGGCCTAAAATAGGTCCTAAAGCACCCATTTAAACTCCAAGAGTATGGTGACTTCCTGCAAGCATGCAGCATTGCCGTCCCACATGTTCAAGGACTAGAAGTACTGAACGACTATCTAGAAAACCGCAGGATGCTAACCAAGCTACTTGAAGAAGTGGCTTCTAGATGGAATCGCTATGTGACTAAACAGTTAGATCAAGGCAAAAACTTCCCAAGTTTCAAAGAGTTCTCTGTGTTTGTCAATGAGGAAGCACGGATAGCATGTAATCCAGTAACAGCATCTTACGTCTTAAAACCCTTAGAAGAAAGGCCTGCAAGAGAGACAAAACGCGCAAGAGCAACTAGCTTTACAACCAACACAGCTACTAAAGGTCCAGATACCTATGAGAGCAAGTTCAAAGTCACTACTGGGATCAGTAAAGAGTTAGAACCGACAAATCTTCAGACTACCTTCAAGTGTATGTTCTGTGGAGAGAACCATTCTATACATAAGTGCCAACAATTGAAGGAAAAGTCTCCAGATGAAAAGAAGAAGCTTGTACTTGATAACCAACTGTGTTTTGGATGTCTAAGAAAAGGCCATGTTACTAAGGAGTGCAAGAAAAAGGCCACATGCAGCGTTTGTAGAGGATGTCATCCTACACCACTACATGAAGAGCGTCCAAAGAAAGAGAAATCCTTAATGCCCAGAGATACTGAGGAAGAAAAGAAAGTATCAGTATTCTCTTGCAGAGTGAGGGAAGGAGAAATCAATGGCACATCAAAGGTTGTACCAGTGTGCATTTCAAATCCTAAAAGGAAGAACAAGAAGGTATACGCCTATGCGCTACTGGATCCTCAGAGTGACGTCACCTTCATTGATCAAGAAATCTGCAAGAAATTACAAGTGGCTACAGAACCAGTGAAACTCAAACTCACCACAATGACGGGAAGAGACACATTGGTGAACAGTCAAAGAGTCAAAGGACTGAGAGTTAAAGGACTTCATTCAAACTGCATATTAGATCTACCTCCAGCTTATACAAAAGACGACATACCTCTAGATCGAGACCGCATACCTACCTGTGAAACAGCCAACAGGGAGCACCTATCTGTCATATCCCACGAGATGTCCCCGCTGAAGGAGTTTGGTGTTGGACTGCTGATAGGTACAACTGTCCAGAGGCGTTGGTACCACGAAAGGTAATCACAGGTGGAAAGGGTGAACCCTACGCAGTTCAAACTGATCTAGGATGGGGTGTTGTTGGAGGAAAACAGCAGATTGCAAACTCAAGACAGGTGACAGGATTGTGTCATCGAATATCCGTCCTAGAGTTACCAACTGTAAGTCCAGCGAAAGTAATCAAGATCCTAGAATCCAACTTTGCAGACGTAAGTTCTAGTGAAAAGAGTGTATCCCAAGAGGACATAAAGTTTGTACACACTCTAGAAGATAATATTCAGCAAAATCAACAAGGTCATCTTGAAATGCCCTTACCCTTTAGAGAATGACCTCATCTGCCAAACAACAGAGTTCTTGCCCTAGCAAGATTGAAAGGCTTAAAGAAAAGGATGGGAAGAAATCCCAAACTCAAGGATGATTATTTGAAATTCATGAAAGACATCCTCAAAGAAGGACATGCAGAGAAAGTTGATAGTCAGCCTAAAGAAGGAGAAGTGTGGTTCATACCACTTCAAGGTGTCTATCACCCAAAGAAACCAGATAAGATCAGAGTAGTTTTTGATTGCTCAGCAAAGTACAATGATGTTGCATTGAATGATCATCTACTAAAAGGACCAGATCTTACAAACACACTGCCTGGAGTACTCTGTAGATTTAGAAAGTATCCTGTAGCAGTCATGTGTGACGTTGAAAAGATGTTCCACCAGTTTCATGTGAAGAATGAAGATAGAAACTTCCTGAGGTTTCTATGGTGGGAGGATGGAGATATAGATAAAGAGCCAGCGGAATACAGGATGAAAGTACACTTGTTTGGAGCAGCATCATCTCCAGGTTGCGCCAATTATGGTATGAAGTATCTGGCCAAACAAAATGAAAAGTATTTTCCATCAGCAGCAAATTTTCTGAAGAAAAACTTATGTAGATGATGGTCTTATAAGTCTAGAGTCCACAGAATCTGCAATTCAATTGGTGAAAGAAAGCCAAGAGTTATGCGCAAGGGGGAGCCTGCGTCTTCACAAATTCATCTCAAACAACAGAGAGGTACTGGAATCCATCAGTGATTCTGAACGTGCATCAACAATGAAGAATGTAGATCTTAACTATGATCAACTTCCAGTTCAGAATGTACTCGGATTGGGATGGAATGTAGAAGATGACAATTTCTTCTTTGAAGTATCCATTGAAGAGAAAGTTCCAACTAGACGTACCATTCTTTCCACAGTGGCTTCAATATATGATCCATTGGGATTCTTGGCACCAGTAATTCTCAGAGCAAAAGAAATGCTGCAAGAATTATGCAGACAGGGATGGGATGAACCCATACCTGAAAGCTTGAGGCCAAGGTGGGAGAGTTGGATAAGAGACTTGCAAAATTTGAAAGAAGTTTGGATACCCAGATGTTTTGTACCTCCTGATTTCGGAAAGTAGAAGAAAATAGAACTTCATCACTTTTCAGATGCCAGTAGTCATGGTTATGGTCAGTGCTCCTACATCAGAGTGATAGGAGAAGAAAAGATACACTGTGCCCTGGTTATGGGAAAGGCCAGAGTCGCACCAAACAGTATTCAGACAATACCAAGACTTGAACTGACAGCAGCTGTCGTTTCAGCATCAGTAAGCCAGTTTCTGAAAGAAGAATTGGAATTGAAAATAGATGAAGAGTATTTTTGGACAGACTCACAAGTTGTCCTAGGATACATAAACAATGACGCTCGAAGATTCCACATCTTTGTCGCCAACAGAGTCCAGAAAATTCGAGGAACAACAAATCCAGAACATTGGCATTATATTGACACAAAGCATAACCCAGCAGATCATGCTTCAAGAGGCCTGAATGAAATAGAATTGAAGAATTCAAACTGGGTCACCGGTCCAGAGTTCCTTTGGGAAAAAGGAAATTATACCCAGTGAAGGTTATACAGAACTGTCTATGGGTGATCCAGAAGTAAAGGTTGTTCAAAAATTGAGCACTGCAGCCAAGTGTCAAGATGACATACTTGAAAGACTAGCCAGATGTTCAGTGGAACACAGTCATAAATGTAGTAGCTCGAATTCAACGGTTGGCAAAAGGAATCAGAAAGAAGGAATTGTTGAATGTAGAGGAAAGAATGAAAGCTGAAGAAACAGTCATAAGACTCATTCAACAGAGATTCTACAGTGAAGAATTGAAGAGACTTAATCAAGAACCTAAAAGGCTTCCAAACAACCACCCATTGTACAAGCTTAATCTTGTTCTGCAGGATGGTATACTGAAGGTGGGAGGGAGACTGGAAAATGCATCATTACCTGGCAGAGTTAAGCATCCAGCAATTCTACCCAAAAATTCTACCTTCACATGATTGATTATTGATCACTACCACAACAGATCCATGCATCAAGGAAGAAACTTTACCCAAAGCTGTTTGAGAGAAGGTGGTTACTGGATAGTGAAAGGAAGCAAAGTTATAGCAAAGTACATAAGTAAATGTGTAACCTGTAGAAAGACACGTAGACCTACAGAAGAACAAAGAATGGCGGATCTACCGGCTGATCGTGTGAACCCATCACCACCATTTCTTTATAGCGGAATGGATTGTTTTGGCCCATTTATCACCAAACAGAACCGCAAGGAGTACAAGAGATATGGACTAATATTTACATGTCTAAGCTCCAGAGCAATTCACCTGGAAATTGAACAAGGCTCTAAAAGAGATGGATAAAGACAAAGTAACTGAGTACTTGTTAGAGAAACAGTGTGATTTTCACATGAATGCTCCAAATGCAAGCCATACAGGAGGAGTTTGGGAGAGGCAAATCAGAACTGTAAGAAATGTGCTAAGTGCAGTGTTGAAAAGGAACACCGGAAGAATAGATGATGCTTCACTTAGGACACTATTCTATGAAGTAATGTCTATTGTTAACAGTCGTCCACTTACAGTCGACAACATCAAAGACCCAACAAGTTTGGAACCTTTAACTCCCAACCATCTACTTCACCTTAAACCTGATTACATACAGCCACCGCCTGGCAAATTCACCAAAGAGGATTTATACGCATTAAAGATGGCGAAGAGTTCAATGTCTA
Source organism: Xenopus petersii (assembly GCA_038501925.1). Classification (NCBI taxonomy): domain Eukaryota; kingdom Metazoa; phylum Chordata; class Amphibia; order Anura; family Pipidae; genus Xenopus; species Xenopus petersii. Next base: position 31,245,526 of record CM076681.1, on the reverse strand, counting down.
TCAGAACAGTTTTGGAATAGATGGAGTAAAGAGTAAAGAGCTCATCTCACACTAAGAAGTAAATGGCAAACACCCAGAAGAAATGTCCAAATTGATGACAGTGTTAGTAAAAGAAGACGACTTACCTAGAAGTCAATGGAAATTGGCCAAAGTCCTAGAAGTTCAAAAGGACGAAGACGGACTAGTGAGAAGAGTATTGTTACAAATAGGAGACTCAAAACTTGACAAAAAAGGAAAACGTCTCACAATTCCACTCAAGTTGGAACGTCCAATTCAAAAGTTAGTTGTTCTGCTTGAGAGTTGAGAACCAGATGGAAAATTCCTCAAATCCATGTTGAAATCCTACTACTGACAACATAGAGTTGTAGGTAATTTTGGTGGGAGTGTAGCTGGCCAGCTAAGACCTGTCCTAGGTTCATATATATGTATGCACCAAAAACTGCTAAGAACCTCAGTACAGTTCATATGTTTACATGTTTAAACAAAAAGCAGAGTTATGGCTGTAATTTTTGTTTCTGAATGTTAATGTTATAACATTTATATACATTGTGTTAGCAGAAAAAGAAAATGTACCTTTAAGAACCATTATATACAGTAGGTAAGCCAATCATAGCCAGCCTCACACTGCACAAGAGCCTCAACCAATCCCAGTCAGCTACACAATTGATCTGTGTGGGAGTTCCCCATGCCAGATCTTTCTGAGGCAATTACTCATCAGACAAAGGGAAGAAACAGAGTTCCAGTCAGAGATAAGTTTTATGGAAGCAGAGAAGGCCAAATAGGTATTTAATACACTTATTTATGTTCCGCTATTGTTTAATAGTCTGAGTAGGTCTGTATATAGAACCTGTATATGTGCTTACTTATAGTTCCACCAATTTCAGAACAATCCGAGTGCCAATTTCAGAACAATCCGAGTGCCAATTACAGACCAATCAGAGTACCAAAATACAGATGCAATTACAAATCCAAATGCAAATACAAAGGTGAATTGCTTACTGCTGATATAAAGCAAATGCACAGTCCCATACCAAAGTGCTATACCTGAGAGTCAAATACATCCACCATCTTATGTTATCTGACAAGACTGAACTGTTGAACTGCCTTTTATGGTTTTATTCACCATGTGTTTGTACATGGAATATCCGCTGCACAAGCAGCAGTGTTATATGAAGGAAGTTGAAGTTATTAAAGGAGTTATTTAAAGGTATTGGTGTGTTCTTTAAACCTACTGCTTCCATAGAACGGCGCTAGAGGAATTACAGAGTAAAAAAAAGTCTGATTAGACTAAAGGGACAGTGATTTCATAATTCTTCTAATGCCACAGCGCACAAGCCACCGTGTAGTGCTGCGCCTGCCACATTCCCCTTTAGGCATTCATTCTTTTAAATAACTGTGTAGAAAATGCCACGTGTGCCTCTCAAGTGAAAATCTCTGTGGATGGAAAGGCAGTTAGCATCTGTAACAACAGCAAGTGAAAGAAAAATCTTATCTTCTTGCACCTGATAAACAATGTGCAACTTTGGTAAAAAGGTAGTATACCACTTTGTTCATCATGAGTGCAATGAAGGCTGAAACATACTTTTCACCTACTGTTCCAATCATCAAAAATGCATGGATTTTATTTCTTGAGCTAAACAGGGAAAATTAAGTAACTCCATGTTAGGTCATTGCATTGTAGATAATTAGACCCCCAAGTGCACAGATAATCCCCCTGCATAATGGACATCTGCTAACAAAACGGCCACAATGGGTAAAACAGGGGGGGTTGCAAACAGGTAATTATCGATCTCATAATGAGTAAACTTTGAGTAGCATCAACCTCCCTGTTTAGCTCAAACTATAATAACCATTGTTCTTTGTGATTAAAACAGATAAAAAGAATGTTCAGGGTGTAAACCATCCCTTAAATGTGTTAACAATTTTAATTCAATGTGTAACCTACTAAGGCAAATTTGCTTGCAGAGAGAAATTCCTCATGTAACAGTTCAAAGAACTTATTTATAAAGCATTAGGCACAAGTGCTAGAGCACTATTGTCTCTCTTGAATGGTGGATCTTAGAGCAGGGGTATATTTTTCCCCATTAAAAACTGTGGATAGTGATGTCAGTGGTTTCACTTAAAAAAATGTATGTACCCTTTGCATAAAATATGAAGATATGAAAAGTCACCATGGCGTTCCATGACCTGCATAAAAGCAATCGGACCAAGGCCTTATGATCATGAATCTCCTCAGTGACTTAAAATATCCTTACATTTCAAAACAGGATGGGAACATATATATATATATTTACAAATATAGAAAAGAGGTAAGGGTAACAATGCATGCCCTGTGAGGTAGATGAACTGGTCAAGAACACGTTTCAAGCCTACTTGCTCATGTTGTGTGGAAAATAAACACTTTTGGAGCAGTCAATCTGCCTCCATTCCTTGTAAAACCTGTAGGTTAAAAGAGCCAGCTATTGAAAGGAAAGATTTGAGTTTGCATATGCTGGATACTCATCAATAAATAACATTCAAATGTTTCTTCTGTCCTTCTTGATATCCAAACCTCTAATTTATTTTATGAAATTCTAGCAGACCAGCCTTTGAACGTTCACTATACACCACACAAGAGATTAGCTTGTGCTTTTTCCCCATTTAGAATCCCTAGAAAAACCTAAATTCACCGCTTGTCTTTATTACCTGGTTAAAAGGCCTGGGTCCATCTCCCAGTAATGGTGCCTTTTGTTGTGCTGGGTGAGATGCTCGTGCCGTGTTCTGCTGGCTATGAGGTCCTTGGGAGTTTCCTTGTGAAAGTCCAGGTTGAGGGCCTCTTAAATCCTGGGGGCCACCGATGTCAGCAGGTCCCCTACTATCCTGTAGATTTCGCAAATCCTGAGGGCTTCTCAGATCAGGGGATGCTCTTATTTCTTGTGGTCCATGGTCTGGCATGCCCCTCATATTCTGAGGGCCACGCATATCATGGGATGCTCTCATATCTTTTGGTCTTCTCATCTCCTGCGGGCCTCTCATATCTTGATGGCGCATATCAGGGGGAACCCTCATATCCTGATGACCACGCATATCAGGCTGACCTCTTATATCGTGATGTCCACGCATTTCAGGAGGTCCCCTTAAATCATGAGGTCCACGCATGTCTGGTGGACCTCGCAAGTCCGGACCGCCTCTTATGTCCTGAAGGCCGCGCATATCTGGGTGTCCACGCATTTCTGAATGACCCCTCATATCCTGAGGACCACGCAAGTCAGGTGGACCACGCATATCTGGAGGTCCTTGCATATCTTGAGGGCCACGCATATCAGGATGTCCTCGCATTTCTTGAGGACCACGCATGTCAGGTGGACCTCGCATATCTTGTGGCCCACGCATATCAGGTGGTCCCCGCATATCAGGAGGTCCCCGCATATCTTGTGGACCACGCATATCAGGAGGTCCCCGCATATCTTGTGGACCACGCATATCAGGTGGTCCCCGCATATCAGGTGGTCCCCGCATGTCGGGAGGACCTCTCATATCCTGTGGACCTCGCATGTCAGGCATACCCCTCAAATCTTGGGGGCCACGCATGTCAGCTGGACCCCTCATGCTCTGTGGGCCACGCATGTCCATAGGTCCTCTTATATCCTGAATGCCACGCATGTCTGGGGGTCCCCTAATATCCTGAGGGCCACGCATGTCTGGGGGTCCTCTCGTATCCTGAGGGCCACGCATATCTGGGGGTCCCCTCATATCCTGAGGGCCACGCATATCTATGGGGCCCCTGATATCATGGGGTCCTCTCATGTCTTGGGGCCCCCGCATATCATGTGGGCCTCTGATATCAGATGGACCCCTCATATCTTGGGGTCCACGCATATCATGGGGTCCCCTAATATCCTGAGCCCCACGCAAATCTGGAGGTCCCCTAATATCTTGAGGACCACTCATACCAGAGGGACTCCTCATGTCTTGAGGACCACGTATATCATGAGGACCTCTCATATCCTGAGGACCACGCATATCCATTGGTACCCTATCTTGAGGGCCTCGCATGTCAGGGCCCCCTCTCATATCCTGAGGGCCCCGCATATCATTGGGTCCTCTTAAGTCTGCAGGACCTCTCATTTCCTGTGGTCCTCGCATATCTGAGGGCCCTCTCAGTTCCATAGGGCTCCGCATATCTTGTCCATGTCCAACTATTGCTCCAGAGGAGCCTCTCATGTCTTGTGCTGGATGTACTATTGCCATACCTTGATTAGGGCCTGAGCTTTCTCGAAGTCCATGTGGCATCGGACCTTCCCTTGGAGTAACTCCCATAAGAGGTCCTTGAGGACCAGGTGCCCCTTGCATGCTATGGTGAGAGGACATTCCTTGAATAGGTCTAGGACCAGATGGCCCCTGAGGCCCTAATTGATTTTGTGGCCCAGAGTTAACTGGGGGGCCTTGTGCACCAATTGGTCCATGAGGAACTGGTAGTCTACTTGCGCCAGGATGCATTTCTTGAGACCTCACCCCCTGTGGACCAGAAACCATGAAATTTTGTGGACCTGGGGCTGCTTGAGATCCTTGTGGAAGAAACTGTCCTGCAGGACCATGTTGCACATTCATCTGCATCTGCTGTGGAGGGTGGGGCTGCTGGAATCTTTGCGTTTGCTGTGGCTGAGGTCCTGGAGCCTGGAATGTTGAGGGCCCATGTGAAGGTCCACCCAACGGAGATGGGAGACCCTGAAGTTGCCCAGGTGTCTCAGCTTGCTTCTGTGCTATTCTTTCTATCTTTAGTTGCTAGAGGAGATAAAATAAAGAAAAGCTTGGTAAAGAAAACATTCAAACAGAAAAGAAACAATCACTGAAACACTAGATCAACTACTGGATTGAACATTAAAATGAAAAATAAAATTGAATTCACTTGACCTAATCAAGTAACAATAGACTGTATGCTCCTCAGAACTAAGGTAAGTTAGGAATATAAAAATACAAGCAGAAATAAAAAGTACATTTAAAAAGTAGCATTCTACAATTTGTAATAATGTAAATGTGTGCAATCTGAGTCTAATAATTCTCAGCAGATTTCTCAGATTTCTCAGCAGAGACCACCTGATTACTAGCTGTTCACCCTGACAACCAGGCCAGGAGAGCAGCCAGCAAGTTGCTCATCTGCAGAGTCTCAAGTTTAGCCATTTCACTGCAGCATCCTCATTGGTGGGTTGGGGTCAGCCAATCAGGGCTGACCCTGCCCTATATTAGGAGATCCCTCTTTACCACCAGGCCCTGAGCGTTGTGGCAATGTCCCTGGCTCTTGATCCCTGCTCGTCCCTGTCTGCTCCTTGCCTCGTCTAGTTTCTATCCTGTTCCTGCTCCCGTCCTGTCTATCCTGCTCTTGATAAAGAGCATTGTGCTTGAAACATGTTGTACCAAATAAAACACTAAGCAGCTGTCTGTTCCTGCTTCTCTACTTTTTCAGTCCTGTTCCAGTCCCAATCCTGTCTCTACGCCAGCATTGTCCTGTCCTGCTCTGCATAGTCTCTACACCTGCACCATCCTGTCTCTTCACCCTTGTCACCCAGTTCCTGTCCACACAGCATCAGTCCCAGTAACATCAAATCATTTTCAAAAAATTCGTTAGAATACATTGAAAACAAAACACAAAGACAAATGAAACTTTCAAATCGCAAAGTCTTTATTAAGAAATTTACAGAAATTCCGCTTATGCTCCTCTTCAGAAAGCGATCGCTCAATCCATCGTGCGCCACTCGATTTCTCCTCCCTGGCTATCTCCTATAAGGAAGGTAGGGAGGAGAAATCAAGCGCTGCACGATGGATCACCCAATCGCTTTCTGAAGAGGAGTGCAAGTGGATTTTCGGTAAGTTATTTCTTAATAAAGACTTTGCGATTTAAACGTTTCACTTGTTTTAGTGGGGTTTTTTTTCAATGATTTCTAACAAATTTTTTCAAATTTTTTTTGATGTTACTGGTCCTTTAAAGACTCACCTTTCCTATCTCTGCCTCCTCACCCCTGACACATACATTGTGAAATCTAACAGAAGTCTGGTTCCAATACGCTCAACTGCTAGCACACTGTTGCTTTTTTTATACTGCCACGGCCGGATTTACATAGTGGGTGCCCCTAGGCCCGCTGCTGTTCGTTGCCCTCGTCCCCTCCCTTTTATTTGCGCAAAACTTTCATCATTGTGACCTGCACTATGGGTGATAGCTATTTTATCTCCTGCAAATTCTGAACCAATGTGGGTGTGGTTGGGCAGCATGCCGCCCTAGGCCCGGGCCTTGGTGGCCTTTCCACAAATCCAGACCTGTATACTGCAAGTTCCAAAGAGCTGGGAACCATTTCATTAATGAATAGTGCATAAAGCAATTAATGATATTACAGTAAGAAAGCAAAATATTAATACAAATGAAACAAGCAGGAGTAAATAGTGCAACAAAAATCCAAAACAAACAAAAAAACTGTACGTATACATCTGTACCCTGGAACCACGTTAATAAACTTTACTATGAATAATAAATCACCTCAAGCAGCTGAGGATTGGTATATTGTAAAGCTGCCATCTCCTGTTCAATCTCTGCCTGGTTCTTCTTCTTTTCATCAGACATTTTCTCTTCTTTACGGTCAGGAACTCCTTCTGACGGTGGCATTAGCGGTACTTTGTTTTGCATCCATGCCTATGGGACAGAGAGATTGACACTAAGCTATCGGTGTTTATATTTAGAAGTAAGGCACGCATTAACTGTTTTCTAGAATTCTTCAAGAAAAACATTGTACCACCAAAATGTAGACCATAAACATAAGTTAAAGGGATACTGTCACAGGAAAAAACTTTTTTTTTCCCCAAAACACATCAGTTAATAGTGCTGCTCCAGCAGACTTCTGCACTGAAATCATTTCCTCAAAAGAGCTAACAGATTTTTTTTTTTTTTAAATCTGCCGTGGAGCTAGGCATATTGTCAGTTTCCCAGCTGCCCTCAGTCATGTGACTTTCCTGCTAGCTGGTGTGATATCACCCCCCCCCCGCAAGCCTAACAATAGAACAATGGGAAGGTATCCAGATAGCAGCTCCCTAACACAAGATAACAGCTGCCTGGTAGATCTCAGAACAGCACTCAATAGGAAAAAACAGGTCCCACTACGACACATTCAGTTATATTGAGTAGGAGAAACAACGGCCTGCCAGCAAGCAGTTCCATCCTAAAGTGCTGGCTCTTTATGAAAGCACATGACCTGAGATGGCTGTCTACACACCAATATTACAACTAAAAAAATACACTTGCTGGTTCAGGAATGAAATTTTATATTGTAGAGTTAATTATTTGCAGTTTAATTTAGAAATAAAAACATTATAAAAATCATGACAGAAACCCTTTAAGAAAAAGCAAATAAACAAGTTAACATATACAATATTATATAAGACAGTATTCGTAATGAGAAGGTGTTTGGGTCCTCTACGTCAGGGAGCATGTATTACTAAACCATGGTTCCATATCTTCAGGTATTTCATTTATCTATGTTAATCTGCTAAACCAGTTCCTACACATTCTGGATTTTAGGTCCCATAGCCCTAGGTTACATTTGAGAGCATGGGCCACAGTCATGGTTTACAATGACTACATAAAGCAAAATACAGCTAAATTGAATGCATGCATTAAAAAAATAGGTTAGACAGCTCACTCTGGGCTGCAAACAGTTTTATTATTTGTTTTTACTACAACTATCAGATCAAGAACACTAGTGCCTTCTGATGGCTGGAACAGATGAATGGTCATCTCTTTTATTTATTTGCAATAACATGTAAATGTTTTTAGTAGGGCTCTGGCCCTAGGATGTGTGGCGGGTATTAGAAAGCTTTTGTAAAGTATTTTCAGTTTAATGAATCGTCATAGAACAGAGGCACCCAGACTATATTCGCATGGAGTCAACTCCTAGTAATATTGCTTCAGTTTCAACAACAAACGTTACACTGCAATTGAACCAGTATCATTAGAGAAGAAAACATTTTATGTGATATCTGAACTATGATAAGTCCCCAGAAGGGTAATCAGTTGGAATCAATGTTGGAGGTGCTGAGTTCTACTGATCACCAGCTCAAGATCAATTATTAGACCAATCTACCTTTTGGGCACAATAAAAAAAATATTACATATGCTACATGTTTTGTTTTACAGTGATGTCTTTTCTCACCTGCTGGAACTGAGCCGGAATGGGTTTAGCATAGGGAACCTTTTTCTGGGGAACTTTCTTCTGGTCTTTTTGCATTACTTCTTCCATCCCCCAGTCAAGCCCAGGTATGGTCATCTCCACAGAACTTGACTCTTCTTTACCTGGCAAAACAACAAAATATTAGTGAACATTATCATAGAAACAACAATAAGAGAGTTGCAACAGTCACATGAATACTTTCTTACCCATTTGTTCCTGCTCCATAGCCATTTTCAGCTGCTCAGGGATTCCCATTCCAGGGATAATAGCTAAATTATTGGGCTCAACATCATCTGAAGAGAAATAAAAAAAAAGGCTAATTGAAATGAAAATAGTAAAGTTTACAAAGGTTTGAGAAAGAAAAGGTGATGGTACATAAGGTATCGTTTAGGCACTTAGAACATGGGATGATTCTGAACATTTTGTTGGCTGTGTTTTTGTTTGTAGAGCCAAACCCACCCAAAATGCCCCATACCACATCCTACTGTGGCAAAAGCTTAAAATGCATCAACGCTAACTATGAGTTCTGCACATAGCGATAGGCCTAACAGAAAAGAATTGTGAACAAAGAATTTGACTAAAAGTCTAGTATTGTTAGATACTACTAGACATGCTCCAAATCCAAAAAAACCTGTGTTAGTAAATTATGTCTGTGGTGGCACAGAAGGACAAAGAAAATGAAAGTGTTGCCAATTTATTAGCCCTCGAATACATTTTTTTTTTATCACAGTCTATGGTACTTTCCCTCTTAAGTGCCATGCCATCTGGTCTACTTTTCCCAGGGTTCATTGCAAAATATAGTAAAGTCAGCCTTTTAAAAATATTTTTTATGTGCTTATTTTGGACAGGTATAAAGGATATACGGCAACACACTATAATGGTCCTGGGAAAAGAAGCCAAGATGGAAGCTCAAGGAGAAAGAACCCTGAGCAGTGCATTTCTCACAAATGGTAAAAAGCAATCAATTTGTTTCAGGGAGACAAATTGGCACCTCTTAGTGAAGTTCACTTTACTTGTCATTAAATAGAAAGATGAACACTAAAAATCATTATGTTAAGGGCACATAAATTCCAATTTGAAACGTCACTTACAAATATGAGGTTGCTGGGGTCACTGAACCTAGCATTCACTGGTAATTTTAATTGCTGCATGGACTTGGAAAGAAAATGATAATTCCAACCAAAATGATCTTGGAATGTAAATGTCTTTCTTTTATACTAAATAATAAATATAAGGTGAACACTTCCTGTTTTAATGCCTCAATAACCAATAAGTCTAGAAGCAGGATATGTCCAACTGGAGAATTAAAGACCATATGCACTGCTTCACAGGGTTTTATGAAGCTCAGCTTGCCCTACAAACATGCACTGGGCAGCACTATTCTAGAGAAAGTGAATATATACCGTATTCCATTCCATCCTCTGACATGCCAGGGAGTAAGTTCAAATTGTAACGATCACGCATTTTATCCCCAGGTCGATTTCTTGTCCAGAATTTGCTTTAAAAAGCAAAAAGGAAATGTTAGCAGAAAGAAAACAACAGAGCAAGTAACCTGGGAAATACTTTAGGTTATTACCTGGTGTGGTCATTAGATCCTGAGCACAGAATATGCCCTAAAGGATGCCATGCAAGACTCCAGATCATTCCTTCATGTGCAATTTCCATGCCACCAACTTCCTTCTCCACTCTGAAAAAAATAAATGGGAACTGCCACTGAAACATACACCCAAACTGTGATTACAATTTTATTTTGTGACATTGAACTGGTTTATTAGTGTGTATACTGACGCTCACTTATTTTTCTTACTAAAAACAACCTAACAATGCTTTGGCAGTTATGCATTGTAAATTGATGACTAGGATTAATGGTAAAACAGGGTCCCTTTTTGCTAACTGGGAGCTGCAAATTTATCAAAAATCAACAAAAAAATGCACTGGTAGTGCACCCAGAAATGCTCCCTCTAGATGCTCCTCTCCAAGAAGCTGTAACAAGTACAGGAGACTACTATGCAAGTTAATGGAAGAAGTTGCAAGCCCACTGGTTCTGTGGATTTTTGGCCTACTTAAAGGAACATCAAAAATGAAAGTGTTTTAAAGAAATGGAAATATAATGTACTGTAGTTATGCACTAGTATAACTGGTGTGTTTGCTTCAACAACTCTACTACAGTTTATATAAACAGACTGCTGTGTACCATGGGGAACAGTCATTCAAAGCTGAAAAAGGGAAAAAAAGGCACAAGACACACAGAAGATCTCAACAGTGTATCCTGTGCTTGAATGGTTGCCCACACACCAGCTTGTTTATATAAACTATAGTTGTATTTCTGAACAAAACACACCAGTTCTACCAGTGCAGGGCAACACTACATTATATTGTCATTCCTTTAAACCACTTTCATTTTCTGGTGTTACTGTTCCTTTAAAAAGGAGACACAAATTGCCTGAGATCTTGCTAGATTCCGCAAATAAGGAGCATATGTGCGTGTGTGTTTGTATGTATGTGGTCTGCAGCCAGAAAAAAAATATTGGAACTGAGGATCTAACAAATCCATAGGGCATCCATAAACTTTAAAAGAAAATCACAGGAATAGTCATAAATCAGATTTTCCTATTTATTTTCAAGCCATTCATGGATTCACATTTTCACAGAAAACCACCCTACTTCCAATTGACTTTTTAGAAATCATTAAAGATTATTATAATTTGTGCAAAAAATAAGTTTGGTATTTTTTGTGATTTAACTGTTGTGACCATAACTACTTTCAAATAAGTGTGCCCACAGTCAAATATCTAAACAACTAAAGTAACTGCTATTTGTTAAACAGTTTCATCAAACATACGCTGCAGTTTATAATATGGTTTCCATTTTACATTCAGTACAAATATATTGAGTAGTATTCATATTACGTACCCAACATTCCAGAACAGCAATGAGCCATCAGATCCTCCACTAGCAAACAGACCCTCATGCACTGGATGCCAGGCAACAGCTAAAAAAATACAAGCTATATAAGACAATGCAGTCCTTTAAAAATACAATGCAAAATCAAATTTCATTAGTAATTTCTCACCTGTGGCCTCTTTTTTGTGGCCTCGAAAAACCTGTAGCTCTTCACGAAGGTTGCGGATGTCAAAGAGTTTACAGAGATGATCTCGTGAAGCAGTGAGCAACCAATTCCCATTCAAGTTCCATTTCACTTCCATAACTGTGTTCTTGTGTGCATGTCTATTTTTGAATAGATAAAAGTTGTAAATTATTATTTTGACTTCACACTTCTGTTTACTGAGACAGGAAGAGAGAGTGCCAGTGGTAACATCTTAATTGTGAGGTTGGACACCTTAAGGAAGTACCTGAAATAGACAGACACTTCTGTTTGAAAGAAGAAAAAAGGCATACCTTGGAGTCTTGCATGTTGGGCCCCTGTTACTAGGAAATGAGTGGATAGCTAAGTGCAAACCCGCAGGTTTAATTAACTACTGATCAAGTGTGTCATAATGATTTCTCCCTTTAATCTTTGACAACATATAACTCAAGTTCAATAAAGCGAGTGTTATTTATAGCATGGCATAAAAATAAATTTTTAGAATTAATGATTGATTGACTAAAAGTTTACTTGTCTAACTTAAGAAGGTATATTTTTAGGTTTATTTTAGCTGAATTGTGTGCGGTATTTTGTAGCATGCGTTATTTTGTGCTATATTTTGGGGCATTTGATATAGTCACACATTATTAGAGCAATCTATAGCACCTAAGACATTCGGGATACCACTGACAGAGTAGAAGTCTCTTTTTACAGTATTCTAGTCATTCCTTTCACTGGGAAACTTAATATAATTCCAGGACACAGAACATAGTGCATTCTAGATTTGCCCAAGGTATCATGAAAATGTGTTAGTGGCTGTAGGTAAGGCTCCAGTTCCTCAAAAAGGTCTTTAAAGGGTACCTGTCACCCAAAAAAAATGTTCAAAATTCTATTTTATCACATTAGTCAAACAACATGAACTTTAATTACACTATAGAAAATATCTGAATCTTGTTTCCTTCAATCTGGGAATTTATAATTATAGCAAACACGCAGGAACCATTTTGTGGACACAAGAAAAGCCTTGCATCAACTCAGAATCTTGTTTGTGCGCCACAATGGGGGACCCGATGTCCATCCCCATGCCCTGGCTACACAATTTAACGGTGAAGAGAAAGGGGGGAATGTGTGGAGAGTGGTGACATCTAGGAAGTGCTAAACGGAAAGTCAAAGTAATTGTCTGCCCCACCTCTATGCCTAAGGCATACAGGAGGGGCAGACAATATTTCGACTTGCAGCTGAGGTGTTTAAATGAGCTTACAACAGCTATGAATGCTTTAATAAAAAATAGAAATTGGATTTCATGTTTAATTTGAAAAGGACTTTTATTATACAGCTTTTTGTGTCTGGGTGACAGGTCCACTTTAATTTTTGCCCTACAGCTCCTCACTACATCTTCCTCTATTAATCCATCTGATGTTGTTTAGTAACGCCTACTACTAGGAGGTGTTAAATTTCGTAATTATCGCACAATTATATGCTTTTATTGCTTAAAAGATGTTAATAAATAATGTGTTAATTCTATTCCATAAGTATCACAATGCAATTAGAATACCGCTGTGCAGAAATGTAGAATTCACGCTTGCGATATGTCTATTAGCGCATGCGAAAATACTAGGGATGCACCGAATCCACAATTTTGGATTCGGCTGAACCCCCGAATCCTTTGTGAAAGATTCTGCCAAATACCGAACCCTAATTTGCATATGCAAATTATGGGTGGGAAGGGGAAAACATTTTTACTTCCTTGTTTTGTGACAAAGTCACACAATTTCCCCTCCACCCCTAATTTGCTTATGCAAATTAGGATTCGGATTTGGTTTCCGTCGGGCAGAAGGATTCGGCCGAATCCTGCTGAAAAAGGCCGAACCGAATCCTGGATTCGGTGCATCCCTAGAAAATACTTTGATGAAAAAGTGCGTTAAGGAATAATTACCTTTAGTGAATCGTCCCCATAGTGGGCTCAGTAGTACAATGCAAGTGTGGATAGGGAACAGGTTGAACTACCCGTTATACATTTTATAAAACAGTTCCTTCTACTAACACCGCCTTTGAGGACCTAGGTGCACCAGGCTAAGTGTAAAGGTGTTGTGGGTCAGGTTTTCCGAAAAAAACTAGAATGTCAGGAAGGCTACTAACGTCCAAATTGGTCCCTGGACCTCTCCCATTGACTTATACATGAACTCGGCAGGTTTTAGGAGGCAAAAAGTCAAATTTTAATTTTTAAAGGGCCGCAGTTTGATAAATCTTGAAATTTGAATTTAAACTCGAAGCGAGTTTGGATAATTCACAATTCAATTTTGAGATTTTGACCATAAAATAAAATTTGAAAATTCAAATTTTTAAATTGACTCATATTAAATCCACCCCTCAATCGGACTAGGTCAGCAATGAAAAATGCAATGGAAAAAAAATATATATTGATCTACCAATGCTCAGTAAGGATTTTTACAAAACCATGGAAATATGTGGCTTAGCGGTGATTAAAGAGCTGTGCAATGTAAAAAAATTGTGTGACAATGAGTGATGACAAACAATGTAATTCAATAGCATTATTCCAACTGGCATTAATAACCTTTTTACTTATAAATTTTATTTAACGGAGACAGAAAGCAAACTTACATAAGATATGTCTGAATGACTAAGTTACAAAGTCCAATAGAAATAAAGAAACATTTGGTATAATTTGATTCTGATTTGATTTGATAATTTTGTTCCACTCCCCTTTTAAGTGGTTATTTGTGAACTTACAGTGTTGCAAGGCTCTGTCCATTTTTGGGATCCCAGAATTTAATTGGCTGTTGGCTGTCTTTGCTTCCAGAGACAAGAAGTCCTTTAGTTGGGTGCCAGTCAACACACTTTACATCTGCACCATGTCCTGAATGTGAAAACATTATGTTGTAGTTGGAAAACACTTTGTTAAAAACAAAAACAATCCTTTCTAGTCTTAGAAGTATACAAAAATCTTTCCTCCGACATGTCATTAATTTGAAAGAAGTCACTTCTATCTGAGGAAAATATTCAAGTATGGTTACAGACTTTTCTTGGTCTGTTGTGAAGCAGTCATTAATTTTCCAACCTAGATGTTATTCGTCCCCAGAATTATATCCTACCATTGTATCATTCAAATATCAAATGACCTGTATCTTGATTTCAGATGATTTACAAATGGAAGATCCAAAAAATAGATTCACAAGTATCCCAATTTCTAACTTGGATTTAAAACTCAGTTAAAAAGAACTGAGGTACAATGGATACACCGATTGAAGTCATTGAGCCCCCATGGGTTGAATAAGGATTTTGATTTACATCTGTTCATTTGAGATAGATACCTGCTTATTTGTGAATTCAGCAATAACTAGGATGTGAAATTTGACAGATCTGTATAGAGCTGGTTGATGTATATGCTGTATAGATAAGATTACATTGTATTCTGTATTGTGTTTTTGAATGTCTATTATATTTCGTAATCCTTTAGGCACCATGGAGCGAGTGTAGCCATCAGTTATAAAAGGTGAGATCTGATGTCATTTCTGTCACATGACTCACTGAAACTTGTGTACTATAATAAATAAAGTACCCCCAGTTGCAAAATAGGAGGATATTAGAAGTTACCTCAGAGTTTCATGACCTGTATAAAAACACTTGGCCTTCGGCCTCGTGTTTTTATATGGTCATGAAACTCCTCTGTAACTTATTACATATTAACCAGGTTAAGATATGTTATCAAATGGGGATTTGGAGGTATTGTTGCTGCATAAATGCAAATTTATGTGTATTATAAAATCTTTAACTGGCTTAATGAAGTGCCTTTATCTGGATGCTAAAGCTCTACAAGCTGCTTAAGCAAAGCAAGCAATAGGCTAGTCATGCTTCCAGTGGCAAATTCTTGGCAGTAACTTCAATCTTAGCATTTTTCATGCACACAACACAATAGGATACGTCCACGATTTCACAATACTTAGCATGTCATCTCTTTTGAATAATTACAACCTAACCATAACAAATTAGCATCAACTACTTTAATTTGCCATATACTGTACTCACCAACATCTAAACTAGCCAGACTGTAAATACTGAACTGGATGCTCATAACATCTTATCTTTTAATTATAAAACCTCATTCCAACATACCTGCCATGAAAGCAATCCATGGGGCAATTAAATCTGAGATTCCCAGAGGTTTGCTGCAAAAGGGATTTCAAGTTCAGCAGATGGGCAGCAAACACCAAGAGCTGCCCCTCCATTGCCTACACTAGACCATAAGATTGCCCTTGAAAGTCAGATGGTTATCACGCAGAAACGCTGAGTCACAGACCTTAAAGTTCATTGGACTGTCCAGCAGATTACCATTAAAGTATATGTAGGGGGCAATACAGAGTATTTTGCAGACCCTTCACTGTGCCAGACATGGCTCCAACAACAAACCCTGGGAATCTCCCCAGAGCTGGCTATAAGCCAGGGATCCCCAACCTTTTGAAGCCGTGAGCAACATTCAGAAGAAAAGGAGTTGGTGAGCAACACTAGCATGAAAAATGTTCTTGGGGTGCCAAATAAGTGCTGTGATTGCCCATTTGGTAGCACCTATGTGGATTGTCAACCTACATTGAGGCTCTGTTTGGCAGTGCACCTGGTTTTTTATACAACCAAACCTTGCCTCCAAGTCTGGAATTCAAAAATAAGCTCCTGCTTTGAGGACACTGGGAGCAACATCCAAGGGGTTGGAGAGGAACATGTTGCTCATGAGGTACTGGTTGGGGGGATCACTGTTATGAGCAATTTTAGGACAAAATCGTTTTATATCCCGCAACTGAAGTATAGGCTCTATTAGACTGCACGTCTGGTGTGTAAAACAATTTGCTGGCCATACACGATTCCCAACCGAAGTCCGTATAATATAGATATTGGTGAGTATGTTTGACAATTGAATCAGCTAATGTATCGGTGCATAGTTCATCTGCATATGAGGAGGCGCTACAACTCCAGAACATCAGAAAGGGGCTTTATTCAACTTGTTTCCTATCATGTTTTATGGGACATAGGGACTGGCAGATAGGGGCAATTTGACTGCCACCGTTTCTACCTGATTACTGCAGCATTAAAAATGCTCATGTAGCATTAGACTTTAGGGAGGAAAACCTAAGCCATGGCATACCTCCCAACATTTTGGAAGTAAAAAGAGGGACAAAAATGTTTTTCCCACATGTAGCGCAGCAATCTTTTGACCACACCCCTTTATGTGGCCACACCCCATAATTACCATGTTTGTCTTACAAAATTTGGCAGGTTATGAAAGTTTGAAAATATTTCTCCTCATCTAAACTGCGTTTTTGTGTCTCAAAATTGTTACAAAGTATCTTATTTGCACCTGTTAGCTGTTCTGGGCTCTCTGCTAAAAGCCAATTAAGTGAGAAACTTTGTTTCTTTTTCTGGCTGTTCAGTGCAGAGAAAAGAAGGACTTTCCAGTACAAATGAGGTACTGCGGGTTGAGCTGTCAAAAGAGGGACTGTCCCTCCGAAAAAGGGACAGGTGGGAGGTATGCCATGGTCTTTTTTGAGACCCATAAAGCTAAACAGTAGTGAGAGTAGATTTTTGTTAGTTTAATAGATTTTGAAACAGTTTCCGAGTCTTCATTTTCCTCAGTGATACCATTCATATGACTATGAGTAAGTGCCCCAACAGTTACAAAACACATCAGGATCATTTTTAGTCTCTCGTGTCATAATAAATGCTACTGCATTTTTAATTATTTTTGCTTGATTTTTGGGAAACTCACATTATTCTGCTTTGACTATAAATTTGCACTGCGGTATATTGGGCTAGTGCCTCCACTTGATTTTTTGTTTTGCTACATTGCATAATTTTTTGTACAGGTATGGGACCTGTTATCCAGAGTGCTCAGTACCTGTGGCTTTCCAGGTAATGGATCTTTCCATAATTTGGATCTTCATACCTACTACTAGAAAATCTCGTAAGTCTACTAGAAAATCTCGTAAATTTAAAATAAACGCCCTTGGCTGGTTCTGCTTCCAATAAGGATTAATTATATCTTAGTTTGGATCAAGTACAAGTTACTGTTTTATTATTTCAGAGAAAAAGGAAATCATTTTTAAGAATTTGGATTATTTGATTATAATGGAGTCTATGGGAGACAGCCTTTCCGTAATTTGGAGCTTTCTGGATAATGGGTTTCTGGATAATGAATCCCATACCTGTTTTAGTAAATATTGCCCTTTTACATTGACACACCACTTTGTGATGGTCTATGTGTTCCCTTGGAGATGATCTGACAGGAATTAATGGAGCCCTGTACAAGGTGGAAGTGTGGGAGTTAAAGACAGAGCTCTGTATATTCATTGGCTGAGTAACCTAGAATGTATGGGTGTTCCTAGTTTGTATGAGAGCTCAGTGCTACCCAGAGGGTGCCTCTTAAAATAGTACTTAAAATGGTAGTTTTTAGATTTGCGATGATACAATGACACGTTAGAACAAAAGTATATTTTTATGAAAATGGTCTATTGATTTAGATGAACAGTGTTTTACATATGGGCTGTTTTTATATTTTATTTTTATAGAGCCCTGCAATGTTCAGGGGGAAAGTTTCTTTTAAAGAAAAATTTATGATTCTTAATTTTTGAAGCTAAACATGAAAAACCAAAACTAGTTCCAGTTAGAAAACAGTGGAAGTGAAAAATGTTTGGATGGCTAGCTACCTCTAAGTATACATTGAAAAAAGTTTTATACAAGTGTACACAGAGGTTTTTTTTTCATGACACAATGCAACATCAAAAATTAAATTCAGCATTGAAACAGAAAACAGAATTTATTGGGAATATTTACAATTCAGTAAAATAAGGAAAATGTCTAAGGGACTGAAATGAAATGTATGTATATATAATATAACATTTATATAAAATTTGATTCAACTTGATGTTATATGAATGAACATTTTGTAGCATTCTTTTTTGTCCAATATAAGTGTCCATTTCAAGGCACCTTTTATCACATTACATATTTTTGGGCAAGCCACAAGAATACCGAAGTTGACTAAGCAGCAGATATCAACTAATATAAAACATGTTTATGTCATATTTCAATGGGAAGTTAAATTTCTCAATTTTTTTTTTTTTTTTAACAAAAAAGACTTATTTTTCAATTGCTTTTGATTTTTGACCATTTTTTCAATATTGAAATCTTAAGTTTCATATTCTCCTTAAGCTGGCCATAGATGCAAAGATCTGATTGTACGAATCGAGGATTTGTACGATTTTCGGACCGTGTGTGGAGAGTCCCGACATTTTTTGTCCGGTGGAGATCGGTCGTTCAGTCGTTTGGACAGGTTAAAAGATTTCTGTCGGCTGCCGATAATATCTCTGCTTGTATTGCCGACTGTACGATTTTCAGTGGGAGACTGTCACCAGCTTTGTTGGACATAACTTTCGTACGATTTCTGTTAGAGGCTGAACATCGGCTGATCTGTTCTTTTGCTACTTTATTTAATCTGAATGGTTAGTGACAGGCCGGGAGATGGTGAAATCCGATTGTTCGAGGATTCGAACGATCGGATCTTTGCATCTATGGCCAGCTTTAGAGTAGCGCTCTGAGTCACCAACTGTAAACTGTTCTAATTTAATACAGTAGTGGACACATTTATCTACTTCAGGAAGATCTAATTTATGAATTAACCTGAGTGTGACTAGTAACATTTGACAGTGTTGCTACTGCTGGCAAGCACCCACAATCCCTGTAAAGCACAGTTATCTACAGGGCAGCCATAAACATGTTTTGGGGGGACTGCAAAGAATCCTCTTTTCCATCTTGCACCGATTAGCAGCTGTTTCTGTGAAATCTTTTAATTTACATTTTCTAGATCAGCTCTTGGTGGTTTAATATTAATATTAATATATATATATATATATATATATATATATATATATATATATATATATATATATATATATATATATATAGTCAAACACAAGAGTCCTCTGCACTCAACCCATTATCAATATATTTAAGACAGCGACATTTTGTGCATACTGCTACTAAAAAATGCCTTACCCTTTAAACAAAACAGGGATTGTTTGTCCATATATTGCAATATATTTAAGCTGGCCAACTACGTCAAAGTCATCCCATATCTGCCCAGTCCTATGCTCAATTTTATCTGATTCATTAAGAATTCTATTGCTTCATTATACATTTTACAAAGGGACTAGGTTTTACCTGCAACTTACTTGCTGCTTTCAAAGTAAACCCCCATACTTGGCTGCCCTTTTATTAGACACCAGTGGGATCACCCGACTATAGCTGGGAAGGGTGGGAGCTACAACATGGAGCTGGTCACTGCTCCTGTATAACTATAACAAACAAGGGAAAGTTGTGCTCACCACTATTTTTTAAAACCATTAGGACCATTTTGTGGTCACAGCCTCATTGCACCCCCGCCTAATGGTTTTAAAAAATAGTGGTGAGCACAACTTTCCCTTGTATATATATATTATTGCCAAGTTGAGTGCTCTTTGCAGGGCTATAGCTTGAAATCTTTCCTACCCTACCAGTATGCTCAAATGTTTTTACAGCTAAACACGCTGATTAGGGCAAACTTGCATTTTATCTTTATATACAATTAAAGGGATCTAGATACACTTAGAGGCACATTTACTAAATGTATTTATTTTTTTATTTATTTAAGGTCGAATTTCGAATTCATGCAAGTTTCTTTAAACACTATTAAATTTGAATATGCTCTAAATTCGACTGGGCGATTATTTATAAAAAAAATTGAATATTTAAAACTCAAACTTTTTACGGACTCGAAAACTCGAGTCAAATTCTACTAAACTCGATTCCAGTTTTTTCCCTGAAAAAACTTGGATGTCAGGAAGGCTACTAACGTCCAAATTGGTCCCTGGACCTCTCTCATTGACTTAACTTGGCAGGTTTTAGGTGGCAATTGGTTGAATTTGAGTTCTTAAAGGGTATGAGAAATTTCGAAATTCAAATTGAAACTCAAATTGAGTTTGGATAATTCACAATTCGAATTTGCCAATTAAAAAAATCTGAAAATTCGAATTCTCAATTCGACCCTTAATACTCTCTAGTGTACCAGTCTAAAGTTATAAAATCATATTTTTTGTAATGATTAATGCATTTAAGTTCATCCCAATATTTATCTGAGGACTAAGATCTACTATGGACAGTTTGGGCATGCTGGAAAATCCAGCACCATATTTACCAATCTATGACTCATTGGAAGATGAAGAGGAGCTGCAGTTTGAACGTTCAGGCAACTGCCTGCACAAACTGGAACTAGAGGAGGATGCATTACCGTGTATAGCTTCTCCCATGTATGGCATATGGGGCTGACAGCTGTAACGCGTCCCTTGTTTTAGAACTCCTGGCTTATACAGGAAATCCCTTAAAGGAAAGCTATACCCCCAAAATGAACACTTAAGCAACAGATAGTTCATATCATATTAAGTCGCATATTAAAGAATCTTACCAAACTGGAATATATATTTAAGTAAATCTTGCCCTTTTACATCTCTTGCCTTGAGCCACCATTTCGTGATGGTCTCTGTGCTGTCTCAGAGATCACCTGACCAGAAATACTTCAACTCTAACAGGAAGAAGCGTGGAAGTAAAAGACACAGCTCTGTCTGTTAATTGGCTCACATGTATGGTTTGTTGGTATGTTTGTGAGTACAGTGAATCCTACGATCCCAGGGGGCGGCCCTTATTCTTTAAAATGGCAAATTTCTATTTATGATTACCCAATGGCACATACTACTAGATGCTGTTATTACATGGGGACAACAGCAGCTTGTAAAGTTACCCTATAAAAACAAGGAAGACAATTATTTGCCTGCTTCACTAAGGTATGTGTCACTAGCAAGGAAAAGGCTTTAGTGGGGGGCTGGTCTCCAACAAATTTATATGCCCTTATTGCCTATGTATCTCCGTGTAATCACGCAAAAATTTGTGCTTCCGAATTCGTGCAAATTTACATAAAAATACCAAAGGATGGCAAGGTATTTTCTGTTTTAAAGAGGTCAGTGACAAGACCACGGACATTTTTCCTGTGCTACAGTGTAGTGGCCTTTTTAAGCATTCAACCACACAGGATTGAGAGACACTATTCTACCCTATAGAGGCAGTATAGGCTTAAACCACACTAAATACTGAATGAAGAACACTAAAAGCAGACACACTAAGGGGCACATTTACTTAGGGTCGAATATCGAGGGTTAATTAACCCTCGATATTCGACTGTCGAAGTTAAATCCTTCGATTTATAAGTCGAAGGATTTCCAAAATCGTTTGATCGAACGATTAAATCCTTTGAATCGAACAATTTAAATCCATCAATTGAACGATTTTCCTTCGATCAGAAATTTGTTAGAAAGCCTATGGGGACCTTGGCGAAGTAGGGGGTCGAAGTTTTTTTTTTTAAGAGAGAGTACTTCGACTATCGAATGGTGGAATATTTGAACGATTTTTAATTCGAATCGTTCGATTCGAAGTCGTAGTCGAAGGTGCCAATTCGATGGTCGAAGTAGCCAAAAAAAAAAGTTCGAAATTCAAAGTATTTTTTATTCTATTCCTTCACTCGAGTTAAGTAAATGTGCCCCTAACTATACTAGAATTTCTTAAATGGAAAGTTCACTTTCAGCACGGGTTGCTGTATGCAGAAGAGAGCAATGTTCTGAAAAACAAAAAACAAACTAGAACTGGTCTATTTTGTTTTTTGGCACCTTTTCTGTCTGACTAAAATATAAATGCTACCAGCCCCCTGCAACCATAAAACAGATTAATTTTAAGGGTGGACCTTTATTATAATATTGCATTATTAGCCATTGATACAGCTATGGGACCTCTTGTCCATAATGCTCGGGACCTGGGGTTTTCCGGATAATAGATCTTTCCATAATTTGGATCTTCACACCTTAAGTTTACTAGAAAATCATGTTAACATTAAATAAATCCAATAGGCTGGTTTTGCGCCAAAGAAGCCTAATTGTATCTTAGTTGGGATTAAGTACAAGATACTGTTTTATCATTACAGAGAATAATTTGGATTCTTTTGATAAAATGGAGTCTATGAGAGACAGCCTTTCCATAATTTGAAGCTTTCGGGATAACGGATCCCATACCTCTACCACAATTCAGAACTAGAGAGTAACACTATCATACGGTCTATTAAACCTGTTGGTTGCACTCCACAAAAAATGGTGGTCATACTGTTAAGTTGGGTCACATGATGCCTTTTTAATAGTGGGAAACAATATAATACATTTCAATTGTAGACAGTGGTAATTACAATATGTATTGTTTACATATATTTGGAAATACTTGGACTGTAAAGCGGTCTACAATTGTGTTGAGACAATCACACAGACCAGCTCACCACTTTAACTAGGGATACATGAAACTAAATGCTATACAATAGCTCAGATAGTTTCTGTAAAATGCACGGACATAACTTTTATATCAGTAGAAAAGGAACATTTGCAAATGTTTTGGAACAGTTGATCTCCACCCCTATAAAGCTATGTGTAGGTTGGTATATTAAGCTCAGCCGATATGTACAGCAATATATGACCTTAACCCTTGCCTGTTTGTATTTGCAAATACTACAAGTAGTCTGCCTTGGTCATCCATGTTTCTATTATTGCATTGTTGGGCTTTTCTATGATACAGTGAATAGCCCTACAGGAAATACAGGTTCTTAATAATCATGAAAACGTTCCTATAAAACAATGTTGCTTTAATACTCAGACAACACTAGCAATTTCCCAGTGAAATTCTGTTGTATTAACATTTTAATAGGAAGCCAAATGTAAAAATCTAGTGAAAATGAAAGTTTCATTGAAAAAGTTAGATGAAAACAGATATAAATATATCAGTATTTATTTCCAATACATGAATAATTTTTTAAGCAAAAAGAAAATTATATTCCACTTTATTAGCTGGCACTAGCTGTATTATTAGCGACTGTACTGTGGTCATTAATATTGTTTTTGTTTGTATGGATCCTAATATTGCCTAATATAAAAAATTTAATCACATATATGGACACATCCCTATTTAAAACCAGGAATAATTTCCAGGGTAGTAAATACTAGTCTTTTTATTTTTCAAGCAATTATTAAGATATTTCAATTCATTATGACTGGGTTCCCTCAGCGAATGTTTTCAGCGGTGCCACCAGTTTATGCAGTGTAATATTCAACTTTTGACTCATTCTCTCAATTGCTTTGATAATTAATTACTGTACTTTAACAAACTTCCCAAGTCAGAAACTCAGAAATTAACTCAAAATCTAGTAGACGTCTGCGGATACTTGATACAATGTACCTAAACACAGCTAATTTATTGGGCTGCATTTTAGCGGTCATTTGTGGAAATGGGGCTTGGGGCTCCACGATCAGCCAACCTTGTGTCAGCCAAGTCACTAAACTCTAGAATAGATTCCTGGGTTAAATGCATTATGGAAATCCCTTAATAACCAAGGTTTTAAACCTATAAATTGAGATCTAAAAATTAGGTCCCATGCGGTTTAGAGAGGGGTCTATTTTGAATATTTAAAAAAAAAAATCTTTGTATCGTGGAATGGAAACAAGGAGGTCTGTGTTGGATTCCAAGGTTGTAGCCTTGAGTAAATTACATGTTGTTCTTTCCACAGAGTAGTGGCTTAGTGTTTGAAGGAATGTCTACTGTGCAGCATATACATTATATGTGTTACCATTATAGGGATGCACTGAATCCACTATTTTGGATTCGGCCGAACCCCCGAATCCTTCGCGAAAGATTTGGCCAAATCTGAATTTGCATATGCAAATCAGGGATGGGGGAAACCTCTTTTACTTCCTTGTTTTGTGACAAAAAGTCACGCGATTGCCCTCCCTGCCCTTAATTTCCATATGCAAATTAGGATTCGGATAGGCCGGGTAGAAGGATTGGGCCAAATCCGAATCCTGCTGAAAAATAGGGTTGTGATATTGGGGAATCACAGTGCATGTATGGCAAGCACAGTTGCTATTCAAGGTGTATGTTTTGTGTTGTTGCAATATGCTGGTCCATAGTACAACTTGCATGAAACGGAGTTTAGGCCCAGGAGGTTTATCCAAAGTTTCCCGAGAGAAGCAATTAAGAGAAAACATACTAACAGACAGTGTGAAGTCAAGGAGGTTAACCCATAACCTTATAAAATAACATACCTCGTAGTATTCTCTCCTCATGGCAACGTAGAAAGTCCCATATCCTAACTGTCCCATCATCTGAACACGTGGCAAATTTATTATCCGTAGGTGAGAAACTGTTACATGGAAACAAGCATTATGGGAAAGATCAGAGATACAACAGCACACCAATCTTCTCCAATTTGGTAGCATTACAATGATTATTTACAGTATCTTTACTAAAAGGCAAAAGCACTGGGCTGAATCTTGGACACAAACATCTTGAGTGTATTATTTGCATCAGGTCCATTATTTCAAACATTTGCATATTTTAAAACTAAAAATTTACAACATGTTATAATACGTGGTCTAATCGTGAGATTACAAATAAATATGTTTCCCAGACCGGATATAAGAAAACACAAAACAAATGCATAGAAATATTTTAAACCCTCACAGGAAATTGTAGTTATGGTACAATTTAAAAAAAGGTGTGTTTGGCAGTCCAGAATGGGTGTTCTTTAGCTGAACAGAACCTCTAACAAGAACAGATGGGCTTGAGACAAAAATACAGATTTCTACAAATTTTGATATAAATGTTAAGCAATTTTATATTTGCAGCAGCCCCTAGTATAATTACTTGTTTGGAATTCCATATATTAAATAATAATAATGATGATGATAATTATGTCAGCTGTCTATTTTATTTATATGTTTTATTAATTTCCAAAAGAGATTAATTAGAAAACTCTGAAGGTTAAAAACAATTGCTAGCACTATTCATTTAGAAATACTGGTTGGCATCCCCATATGCATCCTGACTGGTCATCTCTCAAGAGTCAGTGCAACAAGCACTCAGTACAAGCACTCTGCCATAAATGATCAGTATTTTGCATAAAAAAAACAGACAGCCATTGGGTTCAGCCAAGTCAACAGCATTCCTCTTTTATTAAATGCTCATGTGAGTTAAATGACCCCATGCGTGGAGACTTGCAGAATGGAAACTAACCCAGAGCAGGCGGAAGCCATTTAAATAAATATATATATATATATATATATATATATATATATATATATATATATATATATATATATATATATACACATTTTATGAAAATCAGTTGTAATGCCTTTATTGAGAATGTAATCTGCATTTACTGTTGAGCAGCTTTTCAAATGAAACATGGACAATTCCACTCAAAACACTTTCTACTGACTGGGCCAGCAGTGCAAAGAATAGCAAATGGACTGAAAATACTGAATTAAACAGCAATTACATTTACAAATAACCTTACACTATTTTATTTTTGGGTTTACATGCCCTTTAAACCTCAGTGTTTAAAAGGGAGAGCAAACATCCCCTTGGTCAACATAATACAAAAACATTGAATGTTATTCTATTTTTTAATTAAAACAATCCTTAATTTTTATGTTTTTACCTTTACTTCATCCACACTTCCCCTGTAATCAGGACAACTTATTTAGACAATAAGCTCTGTTTAATCAACCTCCCCCATCTCCAAAAGTTATGTTTAAAGGGATACTGTCATGGGGGAAAAAAAATTATATCAAAATGAATCAGTTAATAGTGTTCAAGCAGAATTCTGTGCTGAAATCCATTTCTCAAAAGTGCAAACAGATTTTTTTTTATATTTAATTTTAAAATCTGACATGGGGCTAGACATTTTGTCAATTTCCCAGCTGCCCCTAGTCATGTGACGTGTGCCTGCACTTCAGGAGAGAAATGCTTTCTGGCAGGCTGCTGTTTTTCCTTCTCAATGTAACTGAATGTGTCTCAGTGGGACATGGGTTTTTACTATTGAGTGTTGTTCTTAGATCTACCAGGCAGCTGTTATCTTGTGTTAGGGAGCTGCTATCTGGTTACCTTCCCATTGTTCTGTTGTTTGGCTGCTGGGGGGAAAAAAGGGAGGGGGGTGATATCACTCTAACTTGCAGTACAGCAGTAAAGAGTGATTGAAGTTTATCAGAGCACAAGTCACATGACTTGGGGCAGCTGGGAAATTAACAATATGTCTAGCCCCATGTCAGATTTCAGAATTGAATATAAAAAATCTGTTTGCTCTTTTGAGAAATGGATTTCAGTGCAGAATTATGCTGGAGCAGCACCATTAACTGATTCATTTTGAAAAAAATTTTTTTTCCCATGACAGTATCCCTTTAATACAAGCCCCATTTACTGACCTTGTGTTACACAAGATAGTAAGCTGGCTCTAACTGTAAACCAATTAAAACTTTGTAAGACTTTATATCAAATCATGATGGTACCAGTAATTATACGTAGAGAGATAACGTTCATAAATGGTCAATCTGATGAAGAATCAGATAAAAGCCTCTCAACTGCTTGCTTAGATTAAATAAGTAGTATCATTACATAGTCTACTAAATAGATATTTGGCCAAAAATATTGGTGGGGAGGTCCAGAGAATGATCCAAGCAAAAGAATGAATAAAGGTGGCCATAGACGCACAGATAATATCGTACAAAACTAATTTTCGTACGATATTCGGTGCATGTATGCTGGGAAAAGAGCCAACCGATATTGGCAGAAGACTTGAATATCGGTCGGCTCGTTGATCTGGCTGGATGTAAAATTGTGATTGGGTGCCTTTGAAGGCACCCAAACATCGGTCATTGTTAGTGCTGAATCGTCAGATACACGTAGAATTCTATTGTGTCTACCTGTTTATCTGATTCAGCTCTACACGTGTGCATTGAAACAAACAATCTTTCTTGGAAATATCTTTTCCAAGAAAGATTGTAATAGTTATGTCTATGGCCACCTTAACTCTCCCTTTGCAGCCAATCGTAAAAAAAAAACAAAACAAAAAAAAAACACAACATTAGGAGGCTTAAGAGCAGATGCTGACCCAACTATTTCCACTCCTCCAAGGTTACAGTAGGTTAAAGGTGCTATCCATCCATAGAAAAAATAAAAAATGACTCAAGCTTCGTACTTGAAAACAATGTAGCAGAAGTCAGGTCTGTTAAAGAGTTGCTTCTATATTTATAGTCACTACTGCTCCACTGTTCCTGGAGCCAGACCCAGTTGTGCAGATAATATAAATATCCAGACGATTGTAATAGTAATTACATTTACAAATAACATAACATTATTTATAAACAACATAGTATTTTAGTCAGGACCTATAATTGAAGGGTCTCTGAATCCTTGCTTATTATAATAATGGCATCTCAGAACATGTGAAATTATGAAAACCTGCAGAATGTTGTTGTATAAGATTAATGGTCTTTGTAACTCCGAATTGGCAAAGAGATTTGCCATCAATACATGGTCAGCAGCTATGACCAGATATGGACCTAAAGAAGGAAAACTAGAGGAAGAAGGGAGAGATGTGGTAAAGGAAGGAATTTTTCATTATTAAAAGTGCAGAAAAGGAAAGATAAGGAAAGTAGAGAATAAGTATAGGGTTTTGTGGCATATCCTGAAACTTTATTGTTAATAAATGTGTGATGCTAAATTATAAAAAAGGTGGTGTGTTCTGTGTAGAGTGCCATAGGAATTTCTCCCTTTAGACCAATAATGTTGCAATGTCTACCTAAACACGTATGCAATATTACATAGCTAAACGTTTTGGAAGCCCTCTTACTGACTTTAAACTTAGTGGCCCTGCATGTTTGTCACCTTAATTGGTTTGGACTGTAGTGCAGATCAAGCTATGAATAGTTAAAATACATTTGCAGGGACTTTTGCCGTTACTATGTAAAGAGTCCTTATTGCTTCCATACGTTCAAGAGTCCATACTTGTTTTGATATCCCACTACCTCCAACTACCACCTCAGCTACAGTTCTCCCCTTGAGATTACACTACACAAAAATACAGCAAATACAGCAGTTTTATTATCCTTTACTTACTCCATAATGCCAACAAGTAGCAATCATTCATATCAGTCCCTGACCCAGCGGAGCTTACAATCGTTACCCAATATATCATACATTATATAAATATATATTATTTACAGAAAACACTGTATGGAGAAAACCCATGTACACATGAGGAGAACAATTTCTTGCTTGAAGATGAGTATTTTCATGTGGGTGGGGGGAAAATGCAGTGTCTCTCTTAAAGGCTGCTGTAATATACTTTTCGCAGGGGACGGTAGTGTAATTCTGCAAATATTCCCTGTGTGGTATATTTACAGAAGCACTACAGTTCTACAATTACCTATTAAAAGATTACTGTGTAAACAGGACAAAGTGTGATGTACACTGTAACAGAAACAGTCAACTGTGCAAAACAAGACAACAATTGGGGTCAGGCACACAAGATCAGGAGTTCACAGAGAAACCCAGAATGTGCAGCTTCCTGGCCTACAAGTAATATAGCAGAGTAAACAGTTCCAGCACATGTCCACTACTAACAAATTCTTTGGCACTACATGCTCTCTGCAGCTCATTTACAATGGACTTCCAAAGAAAAACAAATAGAAATCACATTCACAATTTATCCAAGTTGCTTAACCCATGTACTAAAAGCCACAGTGAGCAACAAGGTAAAAACATTTTTACGCATAACCTCCACTCATCTAATGAACGGTAGGTCATCCCCATAAAATATTATTCGTCTTGTCAGAGACTATGGTTCATAATCAATCAGATATGTTTTGAGTGGGGCTCCTATCTGTATTTATTTGCAAGCCTTTGTGGTCTATGAGTCTCATTTAGTCAACCTTTTAGTTAGTCAGTCAAAGAAAATGAGCAAGTGAATGAATCCGTAGTCATTAGGTTACCAGCATGACGTTTGTGAGCAGTAACAATCTGTTATTGTAATTTGGTTTCTTCAAGAGCCAAACTGTGGTGTAAACATACAATTAAACAGAAAATTATTAAATTGCCTCTTTCCAAATCATTGGCAAGACTGTTTGTGAAAAAGAAAATTAACAAAACCGAGAAATACAGAGATTACGAACAATGCTGGGGGGGAATTAAAAATTGAGAATTGAAAAAAGCACCTCAAATGAATTGGTTTCTGTAGAGTAGGGTATAACATGATTATAAAGAAATACAAGACTGTCCAATATATAGTGACATTCTTCAACAAGAAATTGTGTCTTAGATGTTAAAGTTGACCTGTCAACCAGACAAAAAAAGCTGTATGATAAGAGTCCTTTTCAATTAAACATCCATACCTGTTATAAACTTGCTGATCTTAGCTGTCAATCATATATCATCTGCCCCTCCTCTATGCCTCAGGCGTAGAGGCGGGGCAGGCAATTACTTTCACTTTCCATTCTGCACTTCTTAGATTTTACTGCACTCTCACATTTCTCCTCCTACCTCAACATTTGTGAAGCCTGTTCATGGTCATGGCTATCAGATGCCCAATTCTGGCATATAAACAAAATTTTGACATAAAGCAAAGCTTGCCTTAAAGGAACAGTTCAGTGTGAAAATAAAAACTGGGTAAATAGATAGGCTGTGCAAAATAAAAAACATTTCTAATAGTTAGTTAGGCAAAAATGTAATGTATAAAGACTGGAGTGACTGGATGTGTAAGATAATAGCCAGAACACAACTTCCTGCTTTTCAGCTCTATAACTCTGAGTTAGTCAGTGACTTGAAGGGGGGGGCACATGGTACATTTCTGTAGTGAGTTTGCAATTGATCCTCAGCATTCAGCTCTGATTCAAAAGCAACAGATATGACCCATGTGGTCCCCCCTCAAGTCACTGATTTGTTACTGCTTGGTAACCAGTCAGTGGAAGCCAAGAGAGCGGGAAAAGCAGGAATTAGTGTTGTAGCTGTTATATTACATCCAGTCACTCAAGCCTTTATACATTAAATTTTTGGCTAACTAACTATATCAGAAACATTTTTTATTTTGCACAGCCTATTTACCCAGTTTTTATTTTTATACTGAACAATTCCTTTAATAACAGGGTCCACAAAATGGCACCTGCCTGCTTGATGTGATTGTGAATTCCAAGACTAACATAAATTGCATATAAATAAGTTATATAGTTTAAGTGAAGTTTATTGTGCTTGACTAACTATCATAAAATAGGATTTTGAATGATTTCTTAGGGTGATAGGTCCCCTTTAAGGCCACTTTGTGTTGCCTGGATTTTTGGAACTGCTTGAATCAGTATTCAAAGCCTCCTGAACTCATCTAATATGCACTAAGATATAGATTGGAAAAAGCTCGTCGGAGGGCCCTAAACACGGGCTGATAAGCTGCCGACTCGGTCTGTCGCCAGCTTTTATCGGACCCTGTATGGCTAGCTTAAGCAATAAAGTAAAATCACGATTCTCATTATCCACTAAACATCTTTAAATGTTTACAGATGCAAACAATAATTTAGCCATATTGTTAAGTTCCACAATTTAAGCATTTTTGTTGAATAAAAAAAAAAAAAAAAAACACACACACATACACACACAAAACAATGAACAAATGTTGGTGTAGGATTTGTTATTCAGTAAAATAACAGTTGGTAAAGGGTCTTAATACCATACTAGACAGTGTATACTTTCAGTTTGACATAACTGATCCAGCTACTCAGTAGGTACATTTGGTTATTAGCTGCGGTTTTATCATCCTCAAGTGCATGGAAAGTTGAATGAAAAACACTAGCCAAGTGCAGTCTTCTCACGCTACTGATCTTCAAGAAAGTTAAGCTAAGTATGCCTGAAACTTAAGGGATAAGAAGTAGGTGATATTTCTCAAAGTTAATTGTAGAAAAGTAATGCAAGAAAATGACTAAACTTAAAACACACAAGGCATACAGTATTGGTGCATAAATGGATAATAGAATCTCCGAAATATGCACCTTTGTTTTGCCTGTGGGTTTCCAATATACTGGGACTACAGAACGCAGAGATCAACCACTGCTGTTACTGAAGTGTACTAAACCATAAGAAAGGAGAGGTTTAAAGGGGACCCGTTACCCAAAAAAATTATTCTAAATCCTATTTTATCACATTAGTCAAGCAAAATGGACTTTAATTACACAGTATAAATTATTTGAATCTTGTTTCCTTCAGTCTGAGAATTCCTAATTATAGCAAGCAGGCAGGAGCCATTTTGTGGACACTGTTGTTAAGGCAAGTCTTGCATCATCTCAGAATCTTGTTTGTGCACCAGAATGGGGGACCTGTCCTGGCTTGCTGGAGATTAGGCTATCTTTTGTGGAGAATTGGGCCAAATGTATGGCTTTGGCAAATCCCTACTTTTGTTTCATCCTTTTCCTACTTGTTGCTGGCTGCAAAATTGAGATTTTTCCCTACAGGCTTTTTTGTTTTTACTGACACTACTAAATATCTTACTGGTATCTCTCTTCCCAAGCCTTCACCCTGACACTTCACTGTTGTAGAATATAACACCCTTTATATAATTTCTTTAATATTGTTGCTTTGATTCGCTGTATGGACCATTTTTAATATCAGCACTGCAAGACATGTGCAGAGTGTATTTTAAGCAGTACACATATGGAAGGTCTTCCACATCATATTTTTTTATAAAGTTCTCACTCTCCAAGTTACTGCAATAAAACCTATATTTCTGTATTTCTGCTGTAATTTTTGCCACTTCTACCTGTCTCATTGTCTAACTCACTTTCAGTTTCTAAAATGACTATACAGGCAGTATATGAAGTGCAAAATCATTTCACATATTAGCCAAACCACTGCTAGTACATTCAGACTTGGTGCACCCTACTGCTCCTTGTTACTTAGCCTCCTTTCCGCATCCATCTTTTTTTGGACCCATCCATTGCTGCCTTCCATCTCCAAAAAAACCCCTGCTGAATTTACTATCTTTCTGTCCCATTGCACTCACACACTTCTTCCTTTTCCTAACGTACCCTTCCTGCTCTGCTTGCACACACCATCTGCCCATCAGCAATCAATGCTAAGTCTTTTTAATCTTTGTTGCTTTGGCGTGTACACTGCTGTATTGACTCAATACATATTTCTGCTTTTCCTCTTTCTGAAACTGCCCACCTCTCCCTTAAAGACCCCAATATCTCTGTCATGCTCACAGGGGATTCAGTTTTCTCTGACCTTTTCAATACCAAAGATCATATACATCTACCTCAAAACCTCTCAGTTCTACCCACTTCTACCTTGCACTTTGCAAC
The DNA here is from genome assembly GCA_038501925.1 of Xenopus petersii. Classification (NCBI taxonomy): domain Eukaryota; kingdom Metazoa; phylum Chordata; class Amphibia; order Anura; family Pipidae; genus Xenopus; species Xenopus petersii. The sequence continues at coordinate 31,212,947 of CM076681.1, read as the reverse complement.
ATGCCTGACATATTGCCTATTCAGTCGCTCTTTCACTCAACAATGTTGCTCTTATTAAAACTGAAAACGCACCACTGGTGCATGTTCCTTTATAAAGGGCCGGTCTTTTAACTTTGGTCTATTTCAATGCTTTCTCTTTCCGCTGGGGACTGCTTCAATTCAATCCCATGCCCACTTCTGGTGATATTCATTAGTTCTAGTGACTGAATATCCCATCACCTCTTCTGACAAGGGAGACAAAATTCTCTCAGCCAGCTTTTGCCTATTGTATTTATCTTCCCAGAATGATTCCCCTAGACTACTGCCATCTACTCTCCCACCATTCCCCAGTCAGAACAAACCTTTTGTTGGTCCCTTTTTATCTGTCCAGCAGAACTGAATGGCTTTAAGGATTAAATCTGTCTAAAGTTGCCTGTACTTTGTATTCTGTTACATCCACTGTTTCCTAGATCCTTGTGTCCTACCAACTGTTTTATTTGTACAGTTTAATATTTGTGTTCATGTGAAGACAATCATTCAGGTATGAATCTCATTAATGGTGTTATAAATGAGATCATCGATTGGAGATGCAGGAGAAACAATGCCATAAATAGCATCATCCCAGTGTTGATCGTTGAGGTATATACATTTAATCGCCAGCGCAGCAGTACAGTCCGTCACAGGAGTTCATTTGTATGTCAGCTTTCAGAAGGTGAAGGCACAGAAAGTATTAGATCAGAAATGCTGATGCCAACAGTGTGAGTCAATGGCATCTTTGTTGCATAATACCAGGTTTGTAGTAAAGCGCCAGGTTTTCAGTATACAACTGGCTTTTGTCTAATTTCCAGGAAGATGATTATATTACCATATATAAATAGGTGTATATATTACCCAAGTTACCCTAATCCATGTTCAGGTATCTCCTAACAGATTTAATATTTCAGAAAGAGGTAATTTATTTATTGCATGGTGCATGTACCATTCAGTTTTTATTCCTTGTATGTGTGCTTTATTTAGCAACTCTGGACTGTCAGAGGCACGGAATTCTTTATTTATAAAGAAAAAATGTTGCCATACACATTGCTTGCAAAAAACGATACAAAAGGCAGTGAGGTGGCAGGAAGGTGAACTGCAATGTACATGCAACTGAAGATTCTTAACCCTAGCTAAGCCTTTCTCCTCATGCAATGTTAAAGTATACCCAAAGCAAATTCTTAATATACAAACAGAGAACTGGGGGAAGATATAAACAGCAACTTTGGAAAAGGGTAGAACGATTATAAACCTGGCCTCTCTAATCGCCTCCTTATGCGCCTGGAACATCTTGACGTTGTTCATATTTGATTGCCAATACTTGACATAGCCGCTGTGATCAGCAGTCAGCATCCACATGTCATTATGGGACCATGTCATGGCTCGAACTGGGCTGTCATGAGCCTGTAGTAAAAAGTAATGGGAAGGAAATCTTGGTCAAACAACTGAAAATCATCTAAGCAGCTAGCATAATGTCTACATTAGTTTATTAAATGTATTCTGCACCACCTCAGGGTTTGTACATACAGTAATACAAGCAAACAACTTGTATTAATAAACCAACAAAGTGTTTTGTATCAGACTATACAGCTAATCACCTGAAGATCTGTGTGTTACAGAATTCTGACAATGCTTAGATATTGGTGCCAGAAGAAAACAAAATACAGTGCTCTTTTTCCATGCAGCTGTTTGTACAGAATTCAGATATGCCAAATCATCATATCTCATTTGTTTGAAGAAATAAACAATTTTTAAAGGCAAAAAAAATCCCAATAACATAGCTAACTTCAAACAGTAAATACAATAGCAAAAGGTCGAACTTTCTCTGTGAAAAACTGACCTGCAAAATAGTCTCAAAATTGAAGGTAAGCCCATTCCACAAAGTGAATTCTCCACTAGAGGCTCCAGTAACCAACCGTCGACCCTCTGGAGTCCACTGCAAAAAGACCAAAAGTCATTATCAGGAAGCTGAAAAGGCACCCAGCATTAGACATTTACAATACATATACAAATAATACTCACCCTGACCACAAACACAGGGCATTTTACTTTATTGGTAGAGGTGCGAACAAACTTTGTAGTGACAGCATTCAGAGGATTATTAATCATCCCAATAGGTGGAACAAGCTGCAAAAATTTGAAATTGACAGGACATCAAAATAAAGTAGCTAATACAAGAATTTGAATAATTGCTTACTGATTTGTTAGACAGCTAAGAACAAAATACATTCTCAGCGTACTTAACTTTTGCAACGCTAGACAACTAGTTTCTACTGTACTGCCATGAGTAAGAAATAACATGACTTTTAGTGATGCGCGGGCCTGCTGGACACTCACAGGTCGGTCAGGTTGGGGACGACTACACACCCCTATTTTACACTGCCTGCTTCTGATTTTATAGCTGAGCGCCTGCTTGCCCCGTCCCTTTTGTGGTGTCATCGGCGGGGCAGGTCAGTGCAGGTCTATAAAAGGAACCCGGAAGTCGGGCGCGGGAGGTCAGATATTGGGCGGGTGCAGGTGGGGAAAAACCTGACCCGCATATCACCAATGACTTTTTATGTTACCTTTGATTCTGTCATGATAATTATTGTAACGTTTTTATTACTGTATTATACGCTGCACATTGCAAATAACTCATTCTGCCATTTAAAATGTTAGGCAGTGACATTAGATGACATGGACAGTTTGCAATACTAAAAAATGTGACACTGCTCTAAATGGGGTTTTGGCTTCAAGTTGAAGCACTAGCAGAATATAATAAATCGGGATATACTTTGCTAAGCAAACAACTTTGTCATTACACATGGCATGGAGAGAATGTATATACAAAGGCATATGGGTAATTTTTATCACTGCTATCAAAAAGTTTTCTTTCATAAAAAAAAACACACCAACGTGTTTTCTGCTGATAATTATGAGTCCAGAGGAAGCACCTTCAAGTGATATTGTTCTAACGTAGAAAGCAAGAACCCTAACCCTATAAGCAGAATAATATGTTCATTTTGCCCTTAACACTCACATCATTGTAGTAACCAGCATCTGGCTGAATAGCTCGCATATCTCTCTGATCTCGCTGCCAAACACGGTTCTGGGAAGAGAAAGAGAAAGGGGGGAAAAAGAGAAAACCAGTGTGAACAGGTATTACGTAATCTAAATTAGGGATGCACCGAACCCACTTTTTTGGATTCGGCCGAACCCCCGAATCCTTTGTGAAAAGCCGAATACCGAACCCTAATTTGCATATGCAAATTAGGGGTGGGAAGGGGAAAACATTTTTTACTTCCTTGTTTTCTGACAAAAAGTCATGCAATTTCCCTCCCGCCCTTAATTTGCATATGCAAATTAGGATTCGGATTCTGTTCGGCTGGGCAGAAGGATTCGGCCAAATCCGAATCCTGCTGAAAAAGGCCGAATCCCGAACCGAATCCTGGATTCGGTGCATCCCTAATCTTAATATACCCACAAACCAACTCATTTTAGTCCCACCCAACGTCAAATCTCTTCTTCGGCAACTAATCTTCCCATCCAGACAGTGATTCACATTCTAGCCAACGGGAAGGCATTTCGGCAAGATTATTCACCCTGAAGAAGAGGAGACTTGACGCTAGGCAACTAATCTCCACCAGAGAGCCACCAACCTTAAAGGGATACTGTCAAAACACATCAGTTAATAGTGCTGCTCCAGCAGTCTTCTGCACGGAAATCCAATTCTCAAAAGAGCAAACAGATTTTTTTTATATTCAGTTTTGAAATCTGACATGGGGCTAGACATATTGACAGTTTCCCAGCTGCCCCAGTCATGTGACTTGTGCCTGCACCTTAGGATGGAATTACTTTCTGGCAGGCTATTTCTCCTACTTAATGTAACTAACTGTAGTCTCAGTGGGACTTGGCTTTTACTATTGACTGTTGTTTTTAGATCTACCAGGGAGCTGATATCTTGTGTTAGGGAGCTGCTATCTAGTTACCTTCACATTGTTCTATTGTTAGGCTGTGGGGGGGAGGGGAAGCAGAGAGGGACAAAATCACTCCAGCTTGCAGTACAGCAGTAAAGAGTGACTGAAGTTTAACCAGAGCACAGTCACATGACTGGGGGCAGCTGGGAAACTTGCAATATGTCTAGCCCCATGTCATATTTCAAAATTGAATATAAAAAAAAAAAAATCAGTTTGCTCTTGAAAAATGGATTTCAGTGCAGAATTCTGCTGGAGAAGCCCTATTAACTGATGCATTTTGCAAAAAACATGTTTTCCCATGACAGTATCCGTTTAATGTATCATTCAATTCTTTTTACCGGTATCGCTTATTTAAGGGCAATAGCTGATGGGGAAATGTGTTGCCTGTGAAAAAAATGCAAGACTGCGGGCAACAAATCTCCAGAAAATGCTTCTGCAACACATTGCTTTGTTCTTCTAAAGTCGCCCAAAATTTCCTTGGGAGTAAACTTGAGGCAGCTTTGCAATATATAGGTTTTAAAACAGACGTTTTCAGTTATTTCAAATGGAGAGGCATTTTAGGGAGATTGGTCATCTGCAGTCATGCATTTTTATCATGGGCGACAAATCTCCTTGTCAGCCACTGCAATAAAAGAGCAAATTGGGGGTAAACACAGATGTGTGTCTTGGTGCATTACAGACTATTAAAAGGAGCAGTAAATAATATGTTGTTTGTACACAGTAACATGAAACATACATTTAGCGCAATGACACAGGAAGGCACATTTATTAAGGATCAAATTTTGAATTTGTGTACTTTTTTTGAACTTCCCTAACAGGCCATAAATTCGACTAGTCTAAATGTATTATTAAAATCAATTTTTTTCAAACTTGAACTTATTCAAATAACTCGAATTAAATTTAAAAAACCTCGAATGTCAGGAAGGCTACAAACATCACCAATTTGATCCGCTGAGCGCTCCCATTGACTTATACAATAATTCAGCAGGTTTTAGGTGGCGAATAGTCAAATTAGATTTCTTAAATAACCAGAGTATTTGGAGTTTGTATAATTCACAAATTCTAATTTGAATTTTCACTTTGACCATTAATAAATCTGCCCCATAGTGTCTTGCCGTGGTTACAAACCTCTACAAAATCTGCCATAAATACCACGAATTGTCATTAAAAAGACAAAACAAAACAAATCACTGTACAGTAGTTTTAGCAGAGATAATTCTCAGTATTTCTATGGCAGGGTATTTTCTGGCATTTTGTATCAGTGTGTGTCAATACCCAAATGACAGAATGGTAATTTGTTGTATGAAGTGTTCTTGCTGGTGTAGAAAACATTTAAAACAACATTCAAAACTTTTCTTTTACAACTCATGTACAGTATTTAATGGGTTTAAAATGTTTTTAGATTATACTTTTGCTAATTATTTTAATACATAAAAAGTTGACAGCAGGGCTCACATGAATACAAGGGACAGTTATTGGACCTATATGTATGAAGGGTTCCCTGAAAAGCAATCCAGCCAATAAAAGTTAAAAAAGGAAATGAGATGGTGTACACCTTTACTGGCCAGCTTTACAGATAAGACAATCTGATCAACAGTGTACTGCACATTTTATGTAAATGTTAATTTTACCTGTTTGATATTATGCATTGAAAGTTAAACTGTTGATGCTTCTTACCCAGAGCTAAGCGTTAGCCTGGGATTTTTATATCCTTCACGGACTTGCTTCTATAACATAATACTTATAGGGCCTGGTCAGACTTGCCTGAAAATGCCTCCTTTCCCATTTTTAGGGGTGATCACTTCTCCATGCACCTGCACTCAGGTGGAAGTTGTGATATATATATATATATATATATATATATATATATATATATATACATACATATATACCAGGGCCTAAATATATACCGACTGTTAACATTCTGTATATTTGATAAAATGTACATATTATTTGCACACAAATTTACCGCAACAAAACTAAACACTCAAAGAATGAGGAGCTTGGACAGTGACAAAGAATTATTTTAAGCATTGCTGTACAAGTTGACATGAAAGCATGCAAGGTTAATTGCTCAGTCAATATAGGTATCACGTATCGGTGCAAAAGAAAACTGTTAAAGGTAATGCAGCAACAGCTGCTAATTACAGTCCACATCCAATGCATGACTTTGGTTTCTTGCTTTGAGCAGATAAGGTTTTTTACCTCCAAGTACTTGATGACAGAGGGGTTGTAGTCTATAGTCTTGCGGTTCACTGCTTTTCGCATACGTTTGCCATCAAAGGTGAGCTGCTGCATGGCTTGTTGCTGGGCATAGTCAGGTCGCTTATAGAAGAGCTGTCTGGGAGCCTGATGCTGAAACCGAGGCATATGAAAGAAGCGAGGTGGGGATCCAATTTCTGTTGCCATTGTGATGTTAACTTGGGTCTTGACACAGAATCTAAATGGAACAGAAAATATAGTTCAAACATTCAAATCAATAATTACAGACACATACCACTGTCTCCTTTATTGGTTATTTTTTTGTAGCTGGTGTCTTTGTTAAGCGATACAGGCAACGTAGAGATCAATTTGGGACAGCTGACCACATAACAATCGGACAGATCAGAAAACCCTGGCAGATGGGAGATGCATCAGTGTACTGATATGGTCCTTGTGTGGTGGATCTCCATAGATCAAAGAAACAGTTTAGCAGCATGTATGGCAAGTGTAAGACTACCAAGTTTCTCCAACTAATTTAAAAGTAACTGGATATTATGGGAAAATTTATTTTATCGAGTACTGCATTAAAATCGATTTTTCAAAATAAACAGATTTATTAAAATTTTGAATTATGCCATGGGGCTAGGCATTTTGTTAGTTCCCAGGTGCCCTCAATCATGTGACTTGTGCTCTGATAAACTGATTCCTCTTTACCACTGCACTGCAAATTGGAGTGATAACGCCCCTATCCCTTTCCCCAAGCAGCCCATCAGAACAATTGAAAGGTAACTAGATAACTGCTCCCTAACACCTAAAATGCTAAACCTATGATATGAGAACAGCACTCAATTGTAAAAATCTAAGTCCAGATACCCAAGTTCAGAACAATAGCTTCTGAAAATCTAAAAACAGTTACATTGTGAAATGCCAGCTCTTTCTGAAAACACATGTCCAGACACAATGACCTGAGATGGCTGCCTACATAACAATGTTAGAAAAAAACAAAAAATACATTTATTGGTTCAAGGAAATTTTAAATAGAATTTCTTGGAATGTACACGGTGTAATTTAGTATTACACTGTGCAGTTTAGTAATCATGACAGAACCCCTTTAATTACAATTGCCCCATCTTTCGGAACATCATTTTGAGAACATTTAAAGGACAAACATTTTGGAAGCAATAGTTATGATGCACTTATTTCTAAGCTTTCACTAAAATACAGGCATTCAAAAGATACAGCATGTGCAACATTGCAAACATACGCCAGGTAAGCTAGAAATGAAAGGAGGCCATATCCCATAGACTTATTTTAAGTGAATACACATTCCTCACAATTTTTTACTGTTTACTCTGTAATAATAAAACAGTATGTTGTACGCGATATTTAACTAAACTGCACAAATCCATATTGGTAGCAAAACAAAAGTATTGAATCTATTCAGTAACTTAGTGGTGAAGAGAAAAAAAAATAGCTAGGGTTAAACAACATGGGAGATGCTGATCTGATTTTATAGGTCAGACTACCGTATATCTGACCCAAAAAAATCTTGTTATGCGACACCACAAGATTTTGTGGCATCCTATAAAATCTGATCCCCACTGCTGTAATGTTAAGTCTGGTTAGATTAAGTCAGATGGTGTTTTTGTTCATGCATCATCAATGTATTCCAATGAGAAGAAAGACTTTAAACTGCAGTAGGTATTTAGGATCCCAGTACAGCTATATCCCATATAGCCCTGTTTTTTTTTTGTTTTTTTTTTTACATAAGATAATGTTCTGAGGCAAGGAAATACAATAGCATTGAAGAACACCAATATTTATAAGGGTAAACTAAATCAAACTGCATAGCTGAGCTGGCTTACAATGAACAGGGCTGGTTTCAGAAATGAAATTCAAAACACAAATCCCAAATGTTGGTATTTGAAAGCTGGAAAGAGGTGGAAAACAATGCAAAAATATAAAAGAGCACCAAGTGAACATTGAACGTAGGTTAACTATAACTTTTAGTTCAGAAATACATGAAATATAAGAGAAAGAGGTGTATAATCTACAGACGTTAATTATAATATATATTATATATAATATAGGCAATATGTACAATGGCAATGCAGAGTTTGGGCTAATCAATAGAACACCGATGAACCAGAAATGAACAAGATGGTTTCTCAACAACTCCACCAGGATAATGTCATTCCATACATATTCTGCCCTGGCTGACAATGTTCCATCTAACCAGATAAATCAAACAACTGTCAAAACAGTAACCTGCGCGGCCAAGTCAGAGTTATAATCAGCAATGATGTCCAAAGGTCTCCTTACAAAACATGCCCCTGGCCTTCATTCAACTTCCCAAATGCAGCATTGGTTTCACACCAAAAGGCAGAAATGGAGATGTCATCTATGAGAAGTCTGTGCTAACTGCGAGTGACAAATCTAAAAATACCTTAATCAGTGTGAATAACAGGCAGAAAAAAATATGAAATCTTCTTTTGCATCTTCCGGTGATTACACAATTCATACATTTTACCTCATTCCATTACCCTAAAGCAGCAATCCCCAACTGACCCTTTGGATGTTGCTACCGGTGGTCTCCAAGCAGGTGCTTCTCTATGAATTCCTGTCTTAAAAGGATACTGTCGTGGGACATGTTTTTTTCAAAATCCAATCAGTTAATAGTGCTGCTCCATCAGACTTCTGAACTGAAATCCATTTTTCAAAAGAGCAAACTGATTTTTTATATTTAATTTTGAAGTCTGACATGGGGCTAGACATAGTCAGTTTTCCAGGTGCCTCCAGTCGTGCAACTTGTACTCTGATAAACTTCAGTCACTCTTTACTGCTGCACTGCAAGTTGGGAGTCATATCACACCCTCCCCCCCAGCAAACCATCAGCAGAACAATGGGATGGTAACAGTTAACAGCTCCCTGGTAGATATAAGAACTAATAAAAACCCATATCTCACTGCGACTCCAGTTACATTGAGTATTAGAAAGAATAGCCTGCCTGTAAGCAGTTCCATCCTGGCAGTGCTGGCTCTTTCTGAAAGCACATGACCAGGCGAAATGACCTGAGATAGCTGCCTACACATCGATATTGAGTTAGGATAGAAATTTTACATGGTTGAGTGAATTATTTGCAGTGTAAACAGTGTAATTTTATTTAAAAAACGACACCATGCAATCATGACAGAAACCCATTAAAGGCTAGCTTTAGTTACATAAAAACCATGTGTACGGCCAAACAGAGCCTCCTGTTCGCTACAAGTCCACATAAGCGATACCAATGCCCAATCACAGTCCTTATTTGAAAGCCCAAGGAACTTGTTTATGTTGCTCTCCAACATTATTTTACACTTGAATGTGGCTCACAAGTAAAAAAAGGTTGGGGACACCTACCCTAAAGGTTAACACAAACAAAATAAATGGCCTAACAGCATTTATACACGAGAGTCACATAGGTAGAATTCTGGCAAAAATGTATAGAAATCTGAATACATGTGCTACAAACAACAACAGTTTAACATTTTCAAATAAAAAGGTTTATGTAAAAGGTTCACACTTTTTGAAAATTGTGTAATTTTCAAAAGTGCGGACTAAGAACATTATGGGGCCGATTTATCAAGGGTCGTATAGTAAATTCGCATTTTCAAGGATCAAAATTCACACATTCCATACCATGGCAACAGTCCAAATTCTAATATTCGCCACCTAAAACCTGCCGAGTTCATGTACCATTTGGAGATGTTAATAGCTTTCTCGACATTGCAATAGAAAAATTCTATTCATACGAATCGAATACAATTAAAATTTTTCAGGTCAGAACCATTTAATCGATTAGCCATTCAAATTTTTTTCTTAAATAAACTCCCAGTCGAATTGTGAGTACAGTTATACGTGAATTGAAAAGAATTCACATGAATCTGAAATTCGACATTTGATAGATTGGCCTCAATATATAAAGACACTTCCAGGGCATTTTCCTGGTGTTCCATTCTCTTTTATTAATTATCATGGTCTACAATGCATAGAATATAAGAAATTAAGAAAATTAAGAACACCCAGGTTACTAGAAATAGCTAACTTACACAAAGAACATTCTTCCTTATATAATGAAAAATTATAATTCTAAGCAACTTTTTAATTAAAAATTTTCAGCAGTTTTAAACTTATTTATAAATGTCTTTGCAATGGTAAATATGATAGCAAACTCTTCTTTTTCTGATTCTGGCTCTTGAAACAATGCAGCGGAAGTCAGTTCTCTTGCAGGTCTGTTAATCAGCTGGATTCTACAACATTGATTCAAAGGTCAGAACCAGCAGTGCAGAGAAAAATCAAGGCATGGAGAGAAACTGCTTTCAATAAAACTACCTAGACGTATGTACCGTTTTATTATAGATGCATACAAAGAAATAGAAAATGACCCAATACATACATATCCAAGAACACTAACATCTAGCCCGGAGTAGTGAAGTTTAGAAGCGAAAAGGACACCTAAAGACTCTAATGGGTGAAAAAAATTGTTGCATAATTTGTTGCGCATCTGTCTGTAGCCCATAGACTTAAATGTATTTATTTGAATTTTCGCATATTTTCGGCAAAGCAAAATGGATCAGATTCGACCATTACTAGACCTGAGACCAATATGAAGCCTTGTATTATTATAAAACCTCACATTAACAGAAAATATCTTACCGTCAGCCTGAAACACCTACCGCCCCAGGAATTTGCTCTAACGGTCCCTGTAGACTCTGAACTTTTAATTTGCATTTAGACAGCAAGATTTTTTTCTTTAAAGGAACAGTAACATCAAAAAATAAAAATATTTTAAAGTAAAGATAATGCAATGTTCTGTTGTCCTGCAAACGCTACAATAGTTTATATAAACAAGCTGCTATGTAGCCATGGGGGCAGTCATTCAAGCACAGGATAGACAATAGACAACTGCTAAGCACTGTAGAATCCCACTGTTTATTATAGAACTCACCTGTTATCTACGGTGTAACCTGTGTCATTTCTAGGGATGCACCGTATCCAGGATTCATTTCAGGATTCTGCCTTATTCAGCAGGATTCGGATTCGGCCGAATCCTCTTGTCTGTCTGAACCGAATCCTAATTTGCATATGCAAATTAAGGGCAGATAGGTTAATCGCATGACTTTTTGTCACAATACAAGGAAGAATGTTTTCCCCTCCCCACCTCTAACTTGCATATGCAAATTAGGATTTGGTTCGGTATTCGGCCGAATCCTTCGTGAAGGATTCAGGGGTTCAGCCGAATCCAAAATACTGGATTCGGTGCATCCCTAGTCATTTCTCCTTTTTCAACTTTGAATAGCTGCCCCAATGGATATATACGGCAGCTTGTTTATATAAACTATAGTAGACCTATAGTAAACTATAGTAGACCTATAGTAAGCATGACTACAGTACATTGTATTTTCATTACTTTAACAAAAAAAAAACGAAATTGCAGATGATAACCGCACTCGTTCACATCTCGTTTTGCCGGGTGCTTGGTCAAAAATAGATATAAAGAATTATGGAAAGGACCAGCACTCCGTTTTTCAAAAGATTCAATAATTTATTTCAGAAGAGACACAGATTGAAATAAATTAATGAATCTTTTGAAAAACAGAGTGCTGGTCCTTTCCACAATTCTACACATATATATATATATATATATATATATATATATATATATATATATATATATATATATATATATATATATATATATATATATATATATATATATATATGACAATATGTCTAGCCCCCTGTCAGATTTCAAAATTGAATATAAAAAAAATTCCCATGACAGTATTCCTTTAAGGATTCAACGCCGGGTGCTGTGTATAGATTATGAAATCCAGTAGTCCAGGGGTTACAAGCAAACTGTTTCTTATGAAAATTTTATTGGAAAAATTATTAAACATGCATCGCATCGACGCTTCGGTTCATGGTTTAGAACCTCTCATATGGAAAAGCATCTTGAGAAAGGTTCTAAACCATGAACCGAAATGTTGATGCGATGCATGTTTAATAATATATATATATATATATATATATATATATATATATATATATTGTAAGATTATACAATCTCTGTAACATAAGGGCAATATTTGTATGATATGACTGTACTTGATATCCCTCCCGATTTGTGTCTGGAAGCTAACCTTCCATTTAGACTGTAAGCTCAACAGGGAAGGGTCCCCCATCCTTTTGTCTCCTTTACACTAAGCACTTAAATCTGTATTGTAACTGTACTATTTGTTTATTATACTTTTGTACTTATTTGTATTTACTATTGCATTGACTCCCTTGTTAGTTATACTAGTTTATTGTTCTGATGTACAGTGTTACAGTGTTTTGCCATCAAGGAGCACTACACAAATAAAAATATACATACATACTTATTTGAACCCTTATTTCAAAGCTACATAAAACTACTGAAACAAAGTTTACAAAAAAAAAAAAAAAAGATGATGGTAGAAAGTGGCATAATGGAAAGAATTTTGATTGTCATGGTTCCATCTGAAAGGCCTGCTACAATCAGAAAGTCTGATTACAAGCTTAGAACTGAAGGGGAAAATAAGAACAGTATACTTTCATTCTTTAGGAGCTATGATAAGCAAAGAGATTTTGGTGCCCACAATTTATAGCAGAATTTGGCAGGGTCACTTCACCTACAGTTGCCCAGAATTGGCAACAGCCTGAAAGCACTCAACCTGTCAAAGAAGATTCCCATGTTTGGTGAGGTTGCCTGGCAAACACATCTGGACCCAATTTGACCACCCACAAGCTGGGCAAAAATTAGGCTGAACTGGATCATAGGGGGAAGCCTACAGAACCCCTCAGTTGTGGAGCACATAAACATGCCAACACGGTAATTTTTGGCCCGTCCCTAACCCTCATACAAGGTCCAATAAGTTGTTCACTATCTGAAAGAACCAAGTTTGTAGCTTTTATCCCTTGTAAAGCTGGCCATAGATGTTAGGATTTTTAAAAGATCTTTTCGTTATCGTAAGACCAAGCATATCTTGAAACGACCGTTTAAATGTACGGTTTATCCATCAACTAAAAAGGCCATTTCAAGCCATTTCATGTTGTCTAGTTGAAGCTACAAAAACGGAGGGTAGCTGCCTGCTTGGCCCTGCAAACAATTGGACAATGGATAGATTTCCCTGTGACCGGTGAAAATTTTCTAACCTGGCCAATCAATTTTGTGACCAATGGACGAAAAATCGTTAGATGCACAATTGTTTGATTCTCACTAACCTCGCAGTAATTTGATGGATTGGTTGGAATGCACAGAAATCGGTCGTTCAAAGAAAAATCTTTGCATCTATGGGGGGCTTTAGGCTAAGGCCACACTAGGCGATAGCGCCGCGATTTGACTCGCCGCGACTTTTAAGCCGCAATCGCTGGGGAAACTTTTGCGCTGGCGTCTATGGGGAATCGCGAAAAATCGCCAGCGTAAAAATACACGCGGCGATCTTTTTTCTACTGTCGCTCGAAATTGCCTCGCTAGGCGATTTCGAGCGACAATAGAAATAAGATCGCCGCGTGTGTTTTTACACTGGCGATTTTTCGCGATTCCCCATAGACGCCAGCGCAAAAGTTTCCCCAGCGATTGCGGCTTAAAAGTCGCGGCGAAAAGTCGCCGCGAGTCAAATCGTGGCGCTATCGCCTAGTGTGGCCTTAGCCTTAGTGTAAAATTTGATCCTTGTCATCCTTTAGTTACTGCTTGAGGTCTGTTTAATTCTGGAAATATTACCAGCTCACCATTTGGAACAAATGATGTACAAGTTTGAATAAACAGACTAAATTTTCAGAAGCTTCTCTGCAAACTTGGTTTATTGTGCCGTCGTAAACAACACCCCTTTAATCAAATGTGATGGTGGAAGGACTCCAAAGCAAGTGTAGGACGACACAGAAAACCAAATTTGCAGAGAACCGTCTTCAGGTCTAGTATGTTTATTCAAAGTAGGGATGCACCGAATAAAGGATTCTGCCTTTTTCTGCAGGATTCGGCAGAATCCTTCTGGCTGGCGGAACAGAATCTGAATTTGTATATACAAGCAGGGAAATCGTATGACTTTTTGTCACGAAACATAAAAGTGTTAGAGGGATGGAAGACTTAAATTATGAGGGTAGACTGTCAAGGTTGGGGTTGTTTTCTCTGGAAAAAAGGTGCTTGCGAGGGGACATGATTACAATTTACAAGTACATTAGAGGACATTATAGACAAATAGCGGGGGACCTTTTTGGATCAAATGGATCACCTTACCAGAGGCCACCCCTTTAGACTAGAAGAAAAGAAGTAGGGATGCACCGAATCCAGGATTCGGCCTTTTTCAGCAGGATTCGGCCAAATCCTTCTGCCAAGCTGAACCGAATCCTAATTTGCATATGCAAATTAGGGACAGGGAGGGAAAAACGTGTGAGTTTTTGTCACAAAACAAGGAAGTAAAAAATGTTTTCCCCTTCCTACCCCTAATTTGCATATGCAAATTAGGATTCGGTTCGGTATTCGGCCGAATCTTTCACGAAGAATTCGGGGGTTCGGCCGGATCCAAAATAGTGGATTTGGTGCATCCCTAATTTGAAGCAACGTCAGGACAGTGAGGTTGTGGAATACACTGCCGGGTGATGTTGTGATGCTGATTCAGTTAATGCCTTTAAGAATGGTTTGGATGATTTTTTGGACAGACATAATATCAAAGGCTACTGTGATACTAAGCTCTATAGTTAGTATAGGTATGGGTATATAGAATTTAATTAAAAGTAGAGAGGGGTTTGTGTATGGATGCTGGGTTTTCATTTGGAGGGGTTGAACTTGATGGACTTTGTCTTTTTTCAACCCGATTTAACTATGTAATGTTTTCCCCTTTCCACCCTTAATTTGCATATGCACATTAGGATTTGTTCAGTATCCAGACAATTTTTTCGTGAAGGATTCGGGGGTTCGGCAGAATCCAAAAGAATGGATTGGGTGCATCCCTAATTCAAAGTTATACATTGGTATATTATAAGCCCCTGTACAGTCATCTTTAGGAACATTTGTTAGGTCACTAGTAAACAGTAAACACAGCCCACCATGTTCTCCAGAGCCAATCACCTTAGAATCAATTACACAAGAGCTGTCATAGAGAGAAATAAGATGCAATGTTGGCTATTTGCTACATGTGTTGCCCTAACAGCTGGGAGTAAAAAAAAATCGGCGTTAAAACAAATTGCGAGGTAGCAGTAATGTGGTTAAACAAAACCTCAACTGGGGAGACGGTGCTTGCGTTCCAAAGAAGACAAGTCACGGCTATACAACCAAATGGTCTAACATGTAAACCCCTCGCTCTTATTGAACGACATATTTGACATTCCTCGTACGGCCTTCGGTTGATTAGACAGGACGATCGCACCGTACGGCAACTACAGATTTAAAGAAAACAAATACGTAAATCGTGGAGTCTAACACAGCGAGCGGCCGAGTGACAATGTGTGTGGAGTGTTTTGAACTGTATTTGGTGACCACCTGATCGCGCGGTTCTAACCCGGCACACTGTTCCTTGCCAGGCCTCCTTCTCACCTGAACAAACTGAGGCTGCACAATAAATGACTACATCCGTCTTTACACCCTCGTTAGGCTCCGACCAGCGGCTGCAATATTTAGACTCCGGTACCCTCGGGGACAAAGGCCCTTGGTGTTGTTTATGTTTTACACGAACCCGCCGATCAAGGCCTGAAGCCCGACCGCCATTTCCAAGCCGCACTCTGCGCAGCGCCGTCAGACGCACGTGACGTCATCACCTTGGCGCCACTAAGGCGGGGCATAGCTTGCGTCGGCTCTATAAAACAATGCCTACCATTTATTCTAGTTCCTATCCCTGGAAAAGGCCGTCCCTCTAGTGGATAGGAAGTAGATGATTTATATGGCACTGAGCTCGTTTCTATCTCATATATAAGATGTGTGAAATCCATCATCTGTGTTAGACTGTTTTACTGCTATTTCATATGAGGTCCAATAAAGGGATAGAAACTAGTCAGTTCATACAAGCTACTTTCCATCCTGTCTAAGGACATTCTCTAACAGTACAGGGATCATCTGTATAAAAACCTGACAGGTCCAGTAAAGGGATAGAAACTAGCAGTAACGTTACTAGTCTTCTGGGCCAGGGCGCAGGATGTGCACCCGGGCCCCTCCCCCACCCCTCTAGATGCGCGGATTACTTACCACCGCGGGACTACCGCACTGCAGAGTGATCTCCAGCGGGCCCGAGGGGGAGCGGACCCTGGTGCAATTACACCCCCTGCTCCCCCGGTAGTTAAGCCATTGGAAACTAGTCAGTTCATATAAGAACAAGCTAATTCCTATACTGTCTAAGGACCTTCTCTAACAGTACAGGAACCATCCGTATTGGACAATTACCTGAAAAGTCCAGTAAAGGGATAGAAACTAGACAGTTCATATAAGAACAAGCTAATTCCTATCCTGTTTAAGGACCTTCTCGAACAGTACAGGAACCATCTGTATTGGATAAATACCTAACAGATAGAAACTAGTCAGTTCATATAAGAACAAGCTAATTCCTATCCTATCTAAGGACCTTCTCTAACAGTACAAGGACCATCTGTATTAGGCAATTACCTTACACTAGGTCCAGTAAAGGGATAGAAACTAGCAGTAACGTTACTAGAGTCTTCCGGGCAAGGGTGCAGGATGTGCACCCGGGCCCCTCCCCCACCCCTCTAGATGCGCGGATTACTTACCACCGCGATTTTTGGCGGGACTACCACACTAAGAACACTGCATCACAAGGATGTGAGAGTTTCCAAAAGTGAAGAATCAGATATAAAAATTAAAAAAATTTAATTAGGACATAGAAACCTAACGCGTTTCGTGCCTGTGTGAGCACTTACTCATAGGCTTACGGACTACCACACTGCAGCATGATCTCCGGCGGGCCCCAGGGGGGAGCGGACCATGGTGCAATTACACCCCCTGCTCCCCCGGTACTTAAGCCATTATAAACTACACAGTTCATATAAGAACAAGCTAATTCCTATCCTGTCTAAGGACCTTCTCTAACAGAACAGAAACCATCTTTATTAGGAAAATGCCTGACAGGTCCAGTAAAGGGATAGAAACTATACCGTTCATATAAGAACAAGCTAATTCCTATCCTGTCTAAGGACCTTCTATAACAGTACAGGAACCATCTGTATTGGACAATTACCTGACAATTACCTGACAGGTCCAGTAAAGGGATAGAAACTAGTCAGTTCATATAAGAACAAGCTAATTCCTATCCTGTCTAAGGACCTTCTCTAACAGTACAGGAACCATCTGTATTGGGTAAATACCTGACAGGTCCAGTAAAGGGATAAAAACTAGTCAGTTCATATAAGAACAAACTAATTCCTATCCTATACAAGGACCTTCTATAACAGTACAAGGACAATCTGATTTACGCAATTACCTGACAGGTCCAGTAAAGGGATAGAAACTAGTCAGATCATACAAGAACAAGCTAATTCCTATCCTATCTAAGGACCTTCTCTAATAGTACAAGAACCATCTGTAATGGGAAATTACCTGACAGGTCCAGTAAAGGGATAGAAACTAGTCAGTTCATATAAGAACAAGCTAATTCCTATCCTGTCTAAGGACCTTCTCTAACAGTACAGAAGCCATCTGTATTAGGCAAATACCTGACAGGTCCAGTAAAGGGATAGAAACTAGGGTAATTCTAGGTAATTCCTTTCCTGTCTAAGGACCTTCTCTAACAGAGCCATTGACATACACCATAGGACTGCTCCTAGGTACGAGGGTTTAGCAGTCTACTAAAAATATCCAATTCCAGGTTCCCTCTGCCCAGTTATGACTTAAGTTTATTGGTCCATACAAAATCCTTGAAATTCTAAGTCTGTCAAGGTTTGTTTAGAGCTGCCAATGGATGAATACTGTGATTCACATTTCTTTAAGTTGCTCCAAGACACCAACATAGGGTCCAGAGGCAGCCCTTTGGGGGTAACATAAAATCCTGCCTATGATCTGGTGTTTTTATGTTGTTTCCATAAACACTACTCTAAATGAGCAGATAGCTATGGTACTGGTTCACTTATATTGCTATCCCTGAATTCGCAAGTAGGTATGGCCTGTTTCCCCTGTACCTTACCTGGACAAAGGTGATCAGTGGAAGATATTAGTCTGGCTATTTAATTTTTACATGATTTTCTAGTAGACTTAAGGTATGAAGATCCAAATTACAGAAAGATCCATTATCCAGAAAATCGCAGGTCCCGAGCATTCTGGATATCATGTCCCATACCTGTACTATCAACTAAGGCTGACTTTGACAAGTGTAACATTGTGCAGGGTCTATTTCAAGCCAAGTAGGTAAAGATACCTTTAAACTTCTAAAAATTAACTGAAAAAGGTAATTTTATTGAAAAATAAACATGTAACAGGATCAGACAAATAATCCACATTTTTAAATATAATTTCCCTTTTCTCTGTAATAATAAAAAGTACCTTGTACTTGATCCAAATAAATATATAATGAATCCTTATTTGAAGCAAAACCAGCCTATTTGGTTTATTCAATGTTTACATGATTTTCTAGTAGACTTAAGGTATGAAGATCCAAATTACAGAAAGATCAATTATCAGGAAAACCCTAGGTCCCGGAGAGAAGAGACCTGAATATGCATAGGAGAGACCTGAATAGAAAGAGGAGTAATAAAAAGTGGCAATAACTATAAATGTGTAGTCTTGCAGAGCATTTGTTTTTACGTGGGGTCAGTAAACCAAGAAGGCAAATAATTCAAAAACTATAAAAAAAATAAAGACCAGTTGAAAAGTTGCTTAGAATAAGCCATTCTATAATATACTAAAAGTTAACTTAAAGGTAAACAACCCCTTTAAGGCAAACAACCCCAAGTGGGATTCACAATCACTAGACTTACAAGACTTTGAAATACAAGGGCATACTTTGTTGCACAAAACGTTTCTCCATATCTGTGGCAGTTGTAGTTGGGTTTTATGGTGAGAACATTACAAGAAGAGTATGACACACAGCTCTGACACGCATAGGGCAGGCAGAGTATGGCACACACAGGAGGCATAGAGCAGGCAGAGTATGGTACACCCAGGAGCATACAGAAGGCAGTGTATGGCACACACAAGGAGCATAGGGCAGGCAGAATATGGCACATACAGGGAGCATAGGGAAGGCAGACTACAGCTGGAGACAGGGAAACCTATCAGGACTACTCTAATATGAGCAGTTCACAGGCCCGGATTTGTGGAAAGGCCTGGGCCTAGGGCAGCAGAATTTTTGAGGGGCGGCATGCCGCCCAACCACGCCCGCATTGGTTCAGAAGCACTGGGAATTTGCAGGAGATAGAATAAGTTTTTAAAATGCCATGTGCACCAATCACCCGTACTATAGACCCGATGCTGAAAATTTCTGGGGAGGGGATGGGGGTGATGAGCGGCAGTAGGCCAGAGGCACCTGCATTATAAATCCAGCCCTGGCAGTTCATACTGTGCTACATACAGTGACACAATGCTGGTGCCCCTCCAGCAGTTTGCATTAGGTGTGAACAGTGTGGGCACTTTCAGTCTGAGATGTGAACGGTAAAGGGCTTTAGGGGTGTGAACAATAGAAGGGTTAGAGGTGTGAACAGTGCAGGGGGGATTAAATTTTAGAGATTACGATCTGAATTTGAAGTGTAATCTGTGCAGTGGCTAGTTAATCTCAGTACTGATACATTTTAAAGCTTGCACCTGGTAAGCAGGTTTTAAATCATGTATTATGGATAAAAAAGTGTTGGAATATAAATAATGTTTCTCGTGCTAGGGGTGATGTTATCAGTTCAGATACACAGCAGCCCTAATGCAGTAAAGGCCCATGTTTCCTTGTGAAGCTCCATATGTCTTATCTTAACCAGCCTTTTCCTTGGTTCCTTGGTGCCGCCCGAGCTCCACATTCTCCACTTGTACAGGGCCGCTGGTGCTTTCTGGGAAACGTGTCAATCATGTGCATGAAGGCTTATGTCTTGAGTTGGGAGAGGGTCAGAGACTACTTTCTAGTTTTAAAATATAATAACATGTATTGAATATGTTTACGGAAACTCAGTTTCTGCATTTCAGGTATTTCAGAGCTTGGAGGACCATCACCTGGAGGTAGTATCCTTCTTTCTCATGACTCTGAGTAAACCCTCTGTAACATCCCTTCATACTACAGCTCCCATGCCCTCAAACTCAGTTGGAATGGGAAGAATTTGACCACCAATCTGTTTCTAATGCAGGAAGTTGCCAAGCAGTTTGGCCTAAAAGATGAACCACTTTCCAATTTTTGCAGCTCTCTCAGGTAAGTAGATGAAGTAGCAGCAGTGTGAAGAACACGTCTGGTAGTGCCCTAGACCACAAGCTTCCAATTTAAGTCAATGGGAAATTTCAACAAATTCTTCAGCCTTTCGATTAGCCTAAATAATGAAATATATCCTATACACATACTAGCTTCTTTTAATGGAACAGTCATTGATGTGTACCCTCTTTATGGACCCAGCATTTTGCCACTTGAGTGTTTTCAGTGCTGTGAACATACACCAAACCACTCCAAATTGCCACCCCACCCAATTCATTTCTGTAGAAATTGCTTGTGCCTGTAAGTACATCATTGCATTAGTTATTACTTGCAAGCTGTTCCGATAAGAAAGAATTGACAAACATTTTGCTCAGCAAAACCTTTGGTGTTCCATTATACTTATAGGATGGAAAAGATATCATGTTATCTCACGTTCTCCACAAAGTGCACACATACATTCACTTTATCCTTTCCCTTCAGTTTTCTTAGTCTATAATGTGCCTTCATCTCCCTTGTGCAGTTAAGTTTTAACCATATCCTGTCCTGTGTAGTAACCCTTTCCACAATAACTTCTCCCCACTTATTGAAATAGATATTGCATATAAATGTAGCTGCAGCCTACAAGTGTTTACCAGCCCTGTCTAGTCTATAGTAAAGACACTGGGATGACAGAACTTATCTTTAAAGGAACAGTAACACCAACATTTTTTAACACTCAATTCATCCTCAAATAGCTATAGTACTAGGTCAGGTTTACTCTCATTATTTTTTTTTTAAATCTTGAGCTTGAATCTGACTTCCAAAGTGCTCCATAGCAGAAAGGTGATGGCAGCTTGAATTCCTCTGCTATGCTGAGCTTAAAGGAATTGTTCAGTATAAAAATAAAAACTGGGTAAATAGATAGGCTGTGCAAAAAAACATTTTTCTGATATGGTTAGTTAGTCAAAAATGTAATGTATAAAGACTGGAGTGACTGCATGTTTAACAGAACAGAAAACTACTTCCTGCTTTGAAGCTCACTTGGTTTCCACTGATTGGGTTTCTTATAAAACAAGAACATGAGTATATTTCACTTTCATTCTTCTTTAACTTTATAGTGTTTCTTATTTGTTCCATTCTCACCCCACCCACCCCATTTATAGGTTACCCCTCCCAAATGTGACCAATACCCAGAATAAAGACACACACAAAGCAACTTGATGTCAAATCTGTGTAAGTCACAGTTTTATTCATAATAATTAGATAAACTCCGTTATTTGATCCAGAGGAAGGCAAAAAACCTGGCAAAAAGCTGGCAAGCTTGGGACAATCTGCTTACTAGAGGAAAAAATTCCTTCCTGACCCCTTAACGGCGATCAGATTTGCTCCCAGGATCAATGCGCCAAATTAAATCAAGGGAAGCAGGGTGAGGGAAACAGAAGGGAATATGGCAGCATACACATGAGTGCCTTTAAGCTACAAGGTGAACACTACATTCTATTCTATTGGACCCCAGGCAGCCTGTAGACCCAGCTTCTGCAGTCTGAGGGATGGAGTGGACAGGAATGCAGGGTCTATCGAGTGGCTTAAAGGTACATATTTAGGGGGAAAGAAGGGACACTGTGGTTGGAATTGCGATGGAGGGAATGGAAATAGAAGGTAATATGACAGCATACACACAAGCACCTTTAAGCTACAAGGTGAACACTGCATTCCTCTCCATTCCATTGGACCCCAGGCAGACTGCAGAATCCAGCTTCAGCAGAGGGATGGAATGGAAAGGAATGCAGGGTCTACTGAGTGGCTTAAGGGTGCTCTTGTCTATGAAACCGTATTTTAGGCTCTGCTTAGATCTCTGTAACTGAACTACAGCTCAGCGACTAGTTAGCACAGGGACTGCTGGGTACTTAAGCAATGGCTAGAGACATACAGAGATCTGTGAGGCAGTAATGGGGGCCCCCACTGAGGGGGTACAGGGGGTTCTGCATTTAACGTAGTAAGTGTAACTTTAGTACCAAATGTCACATATAAAACAAAAAGTTTGATCCTGTTGTGGCACTTCCACATATTCCTGCACTAGCAGGTCTGATGCTAGTAGTTGTATGCTCCAGTATCTGAAATAACATTTTTTCTATCATATTCTTGCATACCAGATTAGTTATTACCACATTTGACTTTACATGTCTAGCGGCAGGCTGTGCCCTTACATATGTTGTCAGGGTCAGTCTGGGGCCCATCGGGATTACTGTCTCAGGGCTCTGCCCCTGCCGTTTCCCCCCTCCCAGTGTTAGCAGCTGTCAGTGAGCTTTTGAGAGACACATAGGTACAGAGGTTTTTCTGCTCACAGTGAAAGCTGCAGGGGTCTGTTCTGAAGCACTCACTGAAGCACTTAGTTACTCGTGTCCAGAGAGAGTCGCTGACTAAAGGTGGCCGTACACTATTAGAGGTTGCCAAATGAACGGATCTTAACCCGATATGCCCACTAACGGCTGGGCGATATCAAGTTAATCTGAACATTCGGCCCTGGGGCCAAATGATCAGACTACAATGCTGTGAATGGGCGCTGACAAGTCACAGGGCCGCATCAACTAGCTGATGTGGTCCTAGATCAAAGAAAAAAATCAAACTTGCTCGATCTATATCTGCCTGATTTTTGGGCTGATATAGATTGGGGGACCCGTTGGGAGCCCCCACACACAGGCAGATAAACTGCTGAATCAGTCTAAAGGACCCATATCAGCAGCTTAAATCTGGCCGTGTTTGGCCACCTTAACTCAGAGTTGGAGAGCTGAAAAGTAGGAAGTTGGGTTCTGTTCTTTTCTGTTCGACATCCAATCACTCCAGCCTTTATACATTACATTTTTGGCTAACTATATTGAAAACATTTTTTTATTTTGCACAGTCTATCTATTTACCCAGTGTTTTAATTTTACACTGAACTGTTCCTTTAATATATATGCTCACAATATTACCCACAAAGCAGTCTGAAGGAAAAGAAACAGACATTTGAACTGCAGATGCTTAAAAAAAAAGAAAAGCTAAGGTGCTTTAGGTCATCCGCGTGATGCTGACTTCTGGTTCAGCACACAGAGGAATTCAAGCGCCCGTCGCCTTTTCACATTCTGTTATCAAGCACTTTGGAAGTCAGATTGAAGCTCAAGATTTAAAAAGAAAACCAAAGGGGAGAGTAAGCCTGACTTATATAGCAGTTTGGGGGGGAATTAAGTGTTAAGCTAACTTGGTGTTACTGGTCCTTTAAAAAGGTTTAGGGGCAATGATCCTCTCCTTAAATATAAGTCCCTCACATGACCGTTATCCCATGTTCTATTACTTGACTGGGCGCTCACATTTTCCGTCAGCTCATGAAACACCTAGGCAACAGTTTCTATACAATTTATTGTTCCCAAGTTGTCCATTACATTATTCTCCATTAAGGGAGACTTTCAGTGCATGGCAGAAAAGCAAACCTGTTTATGGTTAATGAATATAATATTATTATAGCTGTGTCAGTATGTCTTGCCTTTCATTTTTATCTTGCCATTGTTGCACCGTAATTGTGCAAGAGTAATGGTAAAAAAAAGCCCAGCTCCAACAACAATCTTGTAGCTGCATTTGGGTGTCTAAATATTGAATACAGTCTACCTGACATTAATTAATTGTGATCCCCCCTCACCCCACAGATATTCAGAGGCAGTGATCCCTTCAATCATCCAGCTGCCCCAAAACCTAAGGTAGAGGTTACAACCTGTACTAAACCTACAATACAAATTGGCAAACCCGGGGATTAAGTTGCAGGTCCTCTCAAGAGTCAGCAGCCACCCACTAGAACCCATTACTACTTTCCCATGTTTGAATTTGCCGCTCACAAATAGGTAAGCCGCAGTGAAGCGGTCACATGGTAGGATCACATGACCATGACGTCAGGTCCTTTCCTAGGATAGGAACTAGCCGCTACCTTTATTCTATAATCATTTTATTTCGCTGAGCAATAACTGACAATTGGCGCTTACCCTCGTGTTAAACTAGGAGCATATAAAGTTTGTCTTTATTATTTTAGTGGTGTTATGTTGCGAGCACGCATGTGCGGTAGCCATATTAGTTGGGGCATTGGAGTCCGTAACAAAACGCGATTTATTCAAGCGAAACAGGTCACTTCTGTAAACACCTGACAAAAGTTATAAACACACAAATTCCTCTATCTGCTGCTAATCTGAGGTTTTACAGCCAGTGTCGGACTGGGGCACCAGGTGTCCACCAAAAACCCTTAGACCAGGGGCCCACTCTTCCTCTCCTCACTCAACCTCTATTCTCCTATTCTCTTTTCTTTACACTCTATAACCTATTATAGCCTCTTTATTCTCATAGAAATAGGCAATAACCATGAAATAGGCAAAATGTTTAGAAGCAGGAGGGCCCACTGACACCTGGGCCCATCGGGAGTTTTCCTGGTTTCCCGGTGGGCCAGTCCAACACTGTTTACAGCCTCTTTTCTTTTGACAGATCCAGCAGGTGTTTGGTACAGAAAATTATTCCCTATGCGCAGCGCAAAGCCAATCAGACGCCTACTTCCGTTTCTACCCATCCCCCCACCAAAGTGCAATTTACTGATGACTGTGTTGTGGGTTATTCTGCCTCTTACTTGGCACATTCTACTTTATATTTTTGTCATCCATAAGAGAAGTATCTTAGAGGGGTGGTTCACCTTTACATTACCTTTAATAAGTTGTACAATAGGATGTTGCCATATGTCTAGGACAGGCATGTCTAAAGTGCAATCAGGTTACGCCTAACAGTAATATTTGGGCACATTAGTGAAATGATCTGCCACCTGGTCTATACTGCTGCCTGTGTGCTGAAGGTGTTAGCAATAGACACGTGCTGACACACAGTGATGCGCCACTTCACATACTTCTTTAGGGCTGAAGTGAAATCGGAAAACTTCGTGACATTCGGCGCATGCGCAGTAGATCCGTACCGGTAACTGTTCCTACTGCGCATGCGCCAGAAGACGCCGATCAGAGCAGGAAGAAGGTGTGCGTGGGAGAAGATCGGCGACTGTGAACTCCGTGGACAGGACCTGCGCAGAGGGGTAACAAGTGAGGGGCATTTGCCCAGGGGGACAGGTAGGCCGGGGGAGGAGGGAGGGGGGGGCAACACAGGGGAGGGGGGAGGGGTTTTGTGCCAGGGGGGTTTCCTTCTCCTTTAAGTTAGATTGCTCCATCAAAAAATTGACTTTTCCCCATAGTGTCAGGCTGGTGCCCTAAGGACTGGCATGAGGGACCTCTGGGATATTACTGGGTATGTCTAGGCAGCTTCATCTCAACAAGTTGCCAGAGCCTTCCCTAGGGGGTGGCAAATCCACAGCAGCTGCCCTTAAACCCACACTTCAATAAGGAAGCTGGGGCCCCATGGATTGCAGAATTGCCTGCTTCTTTATTCTTTCATCAGTATGAAGACCTGTAGTGTATCTTGCACAAGACCCTCTCAGGACTCCTGGTTTCCTCTTCTTCATGTTTCATATTCACACAGAAAAGGACAATCCTGGAGGTGGTTTCTTATTTGCTCAGTTTCTTTATCAAGCCTTAAATACATTACTGTATTTCCATAGTATGTGTGAATGTAACATTGTCATAGAATTGCATGAGTCTGGCTTGTCATACATCATCTGCAGCTACTTGCATTCCCTAAATTCTCCATAAAATAATCCATAAGAGTCCTAAAGGGATACTGTCATGGGAAAAAATTTTTTTTTCAAATTTGAAATCTGACACAGGGTTAGACATATTGTCAATTTCCCAGCTGCCCCAAGTCATGTGACTTGCACCTGCCCTTTAGGAGAGAAATGCTTTCAAAAATTTAATATAAAAAAATCTGTTTGCCCTTTTCAGAAATGGATTTCAGTGCAGAATTCTGCTGGAGTAGCACTATTAACTGATGCGTTTTGAAAAAAACATGTTTACCGATGACAGGATCCCTTTAAGTCTTTTTTCCCATAAACAAACCTCCGGGAAGATAGTGAAAGATAAGCTGCTAAAGTGCTTTTATAATAGTAAAGCTATAATGAAATGAACGTAAAATACACTTGTGGAAAATCGCTACGCCTTCTATTCCCTGTCAGGTCATGTCTCTGTGTTTGTAAACAAATATCTAAGAAAAGGGCACTGCCTCCATTCACCGCAGTCGCTGCAGCCCACGTGACTCCTTTCAGCTGGCCTTTAGGCGGGGCTAGACGCGGATCACGTGATCGGTTGCTGAGCGCGGTTTAGTCAGACTGAGGTGAAAACGAACTAGAGACCGGAACCGGAAGGCGAAATGCGACGCTAGACAACGGAGCCACGGTCTGGATTGCCAATATTCGAAATTAAAGGTGTCCGAGGGGGAGAAAGTAAGTATAGAAGTTTAAAGACACTCGAATGTGGTATATATTGTGCTTAGAAACACAACGCTCGCGGGTATAATCCGGCATCTCTCCTGGTACGGATGCGCTACACTTCCCATCGGAAGTCGACAGCTTGTGAAGGCTTTCAGGAGTTCCTAGGAGTTAGAGTGTAACCGCAGCAGGAAAGCCGCTTGTTGTAAAGACCTGAACTTTGTTCATAAATGGATTCGACTTTGGCTCTAGTAACGTTGCAGAGTCCTGTCTGTGCGACCCCCGTGAGGCGAGGGGGAGGAGATACTGCATTGGGATTTCATTTTAACTATGTATGTGATGGAAGCTTCATACGGAAATACACATCATTGCGTACATGTGGCTCTCTGGCTAATGTTATCCTGCAGGTACAGAACTGGTGTCCAGCCGGCAGCCCTCCATCTCCTTCTACAACTGATCAAAGTCATTGCTGGCCTTCTAATGGGGCATCTCCATCTCCCAACATATGATTTCCCTTTTGACAGAACGTTTGTGGGAAGATGGAATCTCATATCTGCAAGTGGCATAATCTAGTTGGGCTGCAGCCAAAAATTGTGGCTATTTGCTGCTCTCTTATTGATATGGATTGACGTAGATGCGACCTGCACCCTTTTAAAGGAGAATTAAACCCTAAAAATTAATATGACTTAAAATGCCACATGTTATATACTGACCTTATTGCACCAGCCTAAAGTTTCAGCTTGTCAATAGCAGCAATGATCCAGGACTTCAAACTTGTCACAGGGGGTCACCATCTTGGAAAGTGTCTGTGACACTCACATGCTCAGTGGGCTCTGAGCAACTGTTGAGAAGAGAGATACTGACACCTGAAATTAAATTTTTTTTTACATCTATTATAATATTGGCTTTGCAAGCTACTCCTAACTTTGCAATAAAGTATTCACATGATGCTTTTACATTACCTGTCTGATCCCCCATGTTCCTGTATGAGGGGGCTGCCATATTTGTGCAGCAGGATTCCGTTAACATTAGAAACTGTGACTAACAGGCTGAGATCGGACAGTCTGGTTGGCAAAGTCAGAGAGTCAGGCTTAGGAACTTCAACTAACAATTATATACAAAAACAAACCTCTCAGCAAAAAATTATCAACATGATCTATAGGTAACATTTAATGTACATTTATATGCTAAAATTCATTTTTTAGTGTCAGTATCACTTAAGCTTAGGGGTCGTCACAAATTATCCAGCAGAAAATGAGGTTGGTCTGTAATATAAGCTGATGCTACAGGGCTGATTATTAAATTCTGATGCTAATTGCACTGGTTTCTGTGATGCCATGCAGTAATCTAGCTGTATTAATTACTAATCAGCCTTATATTGTGACATTTCTATTCTATGTGTACTGTATATTGTGAGTGGGTCCCTAAGCTCAGTAAGTGACAGCAGCACAGAGCATGTGCAGTGAATCAGCAGAAAAGAAGATGGGGAGCTACTGGGGCATCTTTGGAGACACAGATCTTTACTGCTAAAGGGCTGTGGTTGCCTTGGGCTGGTACAGAAGCACAAAACGTAATGTACAACATTTCTAGCTACTTCTTTAATTAAGCTTTAGTTCTCCTTTAATCTTGGGCAAGCCTTCATATCATATCCAAAAGCTTCCTTGAAATTAAGTTGTCTCTATCCTATTTATAGTATTTTAACTGTCCATACATTAACAAGCTTTCTCCGCCAGGTGGATATGAATTCTCAACAATTTCCCCGCCAGGCAGCATCCATGCCTTCTCCCCAAGTTTCAAACAGTGGAGCATCTGTTGGGCAGAATGTGCAAGGGCAAGGTAATGCCAAAGCATTTTTTTAAAAAAAAGTTTGTTTCTTGGCTGTACTTTAAAGGGATTGTTTCATGACTTTTATGATGTCGTTTTTACGCTGCAAAAAATTTACACTCTCATATCAAATTTCATTCCTGAACCAGCAAGTGTAATTTTTTTTTAGTTGTAATATTGGTGTGTAGGTGCATCTCAGGTAATTTTGCCTGGTCATGTGCTTTCAGAAAGAGCCAGCAGTTTAGGATGGAACTGCTTTCTGGCAGGCTGTTGTTTCTCCTACTCAATGTAACTGAATGTGTCACAGTGGGACCAGGATTTTACTATTGAGTGCTGTACTTAGATCTACCAGGCAGCTGTTCTCTTGTGTTAGGGAGATACTAACTGGTTACCTTCCCATTGTTCTGTTGTTAGGCTGTTGATGGGGGGGTGATATCACTCCAGTTTGCAATACAGCAGTAAAGAGTGACTGAAGTTTATCAGAGCACAAGTCACATGACTGGGGCAGCAGGGAAACTGACTTTCTAGCCCCATGTCAGATTTCAAAATTAAATATAAAAAAATCTGTTTGCTCTTTTGAGAAATGGATTTCAGTGCAGAATTCTGCTGGAGCAGCACTATTAACTGATGCGTTTTGAAAAAAAAAAAAAAAAACATTTTCCCCATGACGGTATGCCTTTAAGTAATAAATTTGAATAGCTAAATACTGTAAGTTGACATTAAAAAAATCAAAGCAAAGTTTATATGGTACTAGATATATCTCTGTATCTGTACCTGATCATTGTATACAACCTTCAATCATATGAAAAAGTTTGGGAGCCCCTCTTAATTCTTTGGAGTTTTGTTTATCATTGGCTGAGCTTTCAAAGTAGCAATTTCCTTTTAATATATAACATGCCTTATGGAAACAGTAGTATTTCAGCAGTGACATAAAGTTTATTGGATTATCAGAAAATATGCATCATAACAAAATTAGACAGGTGCATAAATTTGGGCAGCCCAACAGAGATATTACATCAATACTAAGTCGAGCCTCCTTTTGCAAATGTAACAGCCTCTAGACGCCTCCTGTAGCCTTTGATGAGTGTCTGGATTCTGGATGGCGGTGTTTTTGACCATTCGTCCATAAAAAACCTCTCCAGTTCAGTTAAATCTGATGGCTGCAGAGCATGGACAGCCTGCTTCAAATCATCCCATAGATTTTCGATGATATTCAAGTAGGCCATTCCAGAATATTTTACTTCTCTCTTTGCATAAATGCCTTTGTAGATTTCCAAGTGTGTTTAGGGTCATTGTCTTGTTGGAATATCCAACCCCTGCGTAACTTCAACTTTGTGACTGATGCTTGAACGTTATCCTGAAGAATTTGTTGATATTGGGTTGAATTCATCCGACCCTCAACTTTAACAAGGGCCCCAGTCCCTGAACTAGCCACACAGCCCCACAGCATGATGGAACCTCCACCAAAGTTGACAGTAGGTAGCAGGTGTATTTCTTGGAATGCGGTGTTCTTTTTCATCCATGCAAAGTGCTTTTTGTTATGACCAAATAACTCAATTCTGTTACTGAAATAAAAGAGCCAGCGCCAAAGGCACGGGAGACAGACAAACAGGCAGGGTAATATAGTTTTGCAATGTTGCCACCTCTTGTGTAGGGAACAGATCGCTTGTTACACCATATATGTGTGACCTTCCTTTACTGTCAACCTCCACCAAAAAGGGTTAAAAAGACTCTCCTCAAGAGCTTGTTTAGATGGGTACTCACAAACAGGTAATATCAACTTGCACGTAAATCCTGAAGGAAGGTCACACATATATGGTGTAACAAGCGATCTGTTCCCTACACAAGAGGTGGCAACATTGCAAAACTATATTACCCTATTTGCCTGTTTGTCTGTCTCCCGTGCCTTTGGCGCTGGCTCTTTTATTTCAGTAACAGAATTTGCGGACTTGGAGGGATACAAGTGGGAGCCGGCTGGGATCTGTGGACACAATCAAACCTTGGGCCTATTTTTCTGTTTAAGATATTTCCAAATAACTCAATTGTTGATTTACAGATACACCATCTGCAGCAAGATGTCCTTGCAGGTCTTTAGAGGGGATCTTTGGGTTGTCTGTAACCATTCTCACAATCCTCCTGTATTTTTCTTGGCCTGCCAGACCTGGGTTTTACAGCAACTGTGCCTGTGGCCTTCCATTTCCTGATTACATTCCTTACAGCTAAAACTGACAGTTTAAACCTCTGAGATAGCTTTGAAAACTCGTTACAAAGCACTATAATGTCAAAGTTTCATGATATCTGCTATGAACAGTTTTTATTTATTCATGACCATGTTCTGTTGCTGTAAGGTACAAAATAAAAATCTCTGACTAAGGAAACATCAGCAATCAGTACTGTTCAGACAAATACTGCCCACATAAGCTTCCAGCTAACTGCATGACACATCCACCAAGTGTGTACATATTATGTAAGAGCTGAAAGGCTGGATGCATAAGGCAACTTTGGGCCTCCTGGTTATCTGACCCACACGTTCAATCACAGGCAAGTTGGTTGCTAGATTTATTGCCAAGTGATTTCAATTTGATTTTGTACCACCAGATCCAGATAGTTAAATCTCTGGCCCACTGGGTGAAAACAGCATATATCTTTAAACCAGCTACGCCATACTTGTCAATGTCCATCACCGAACCCCTTTTTCCATTTTCATGCTACCGGCTGTGACATGTGAATATGAGGTTTGGATAGCTGGGGCTCAACAAATAATGCAGTGGTTTACTAATTTGGGCAGATGATTGAAGCAGACAAAGTGCTGGCTTTAGTTTCAAGAAAATAACAGGACATAGCATAATAGCCAAGAATTTGTTCAGCGAGCCACTGCAGCCACTTAGTTAAAGGGATACTGTCATGGGATTTTTTTTTTCAAAATATGTCGGTTAATAGTGCTGCTGCAACAGAATTCTGCACTAAAAATCCATTTCTTTTCCCATGAAATCTGATATGGGGATTGACTTAGGGGCAGATTTATCAAAGGTCAAGGTGAATTTTCGAATGAAAAAAATTAGAATTTCGAGCTATATTTTGTGTACTTCGACTAGGGAATAGTCCAAATACGATTCGAATTTGAAAAAATTTGAATATCGAAATGTATCATTTACTGTCTCTTTAAAAAATTGACCAATCGCCATCTACAACCTGCCTTTTTGCTGTTTTAGCCTATGGGGGACCTCCTAGAACCTATTTGGAGTCAATTGGTGGACTTTGAAAAATGTAAGTTTTTTTTTTTTTTTAGGAAAAACTTTAAATCTAATTAGATTGATTGCGGTATTCCTTTGACTCGTACGATTCAAATTCGTCCGAATACGGACCTATTCGACCAAAAAAAACTTCGACTTATTTTTCGGTTGGTCTTTTTGAATTAGAATTTCGAAGTTTTTTCAATTCAAAATTCGATCCTTGATAATTATGCCCCTTATTGTCAATTTCCCAGATGCCCCAGTCATATGACTTGTGCTCTGATAAACAGCAGTCACTCTTAAAGGAGAATTCAACCGTTAACTAAAAAAACCCTACCCTACGTAGACCTCCATCCTCCCCCCCCAGCCTAGCTGCCACCCTGGGGAAATGCCCCTAACTTTTTACTCACCCCTCGGTGCAGATTCAGGGATCGCAGTTCACAGCAGCCATCTTCCAGGTCTTCAGTATTCTGTGACTGAGACCAGCGAAGTGGTGCATTTACAGTTGGAGCAATTTCCCGGGTTTTGACAACTGCGCATGCGCCGAAATGGATGGAAATTGCACCGAGGGGTAAGTAAAAAAAATTAGGGGCATTTGCCCAGGGTAGCAGCTAGGCTGGAGGGTCTATGTAGGCTAGGGGAGTAGGTTGTTGGTTTTTTTTTTTTAGTTAACGGTTGAATTATCATTTACCTCCTGTACTGCAAGTTGGAGTGATATCAGCCCATCAGCCAAACAATGGGAAGGTAACCAGATAGCAGCTCTCTAACACAAAATAACAGCTGCCTGGTGGATCTAAGAACAGCACTCCATAGTAAAATCCAGGTCCCACTGCGACACATTCAGTTACATTGAGTAGGAGAAACAACAGCCTGCCAGAAAGCAGTTGCATCTTAAAGTGCTGGCTCTTTCTGAAAGCACACGACCAGGCAAAATTACCTGAGATGGCTGCCTACACACCAATATTACAACTTAAAAATACAGTTGCTGGTTCAGTAATGTCATTTTTTATTGAAGAGTGAATTATTTGCAGTGTAATTTAGAAATAAAAATGACACCTTAAACATCATGAATCCCTTTAAGAAAGCATAAAAAAAGTTTTATGAAATCTTTTACTGCATTTCCTTTTGTAGTCGATGAAGTAGCGCGAGACATGGATGTACAATCCCGTGATCTACTTGGTGCCGGCACAGTTCTACCATCACGCGATGATAAGCAGGAACCAGTGGTTGTCAGGCCGTACCCCCAAGTTCAGATGTTGACTTCACACCACCCACTGCAGCCTGCCCCTTCCCTCACTATGACTGCACAACCTGCTCACCTAACCTCAGCTGTTCCACTGTCATTCTCTGAGAATATCCTAAAGGTAAGAAGACAACTTTGGGTTTTGAGTTTTTTTTTGCCAGTAGACTTTGTTACTGAGTGGCTTAAGGCTTAGAAACTGTTTCATATTAAGTTAAAGCTTATTTTATTTGTTATTCAATTTTTTTTTCCACAAAGCATAAGTGAAAATGATATTATAGACCGCATGCTGGTTTGTAAACTAAATGATACAAGCTAAAAATGGATATTTCTGCTTCAAGCATGTGGTTTATAGCCCACATTGCATTAGTTTCCTTTATATATTTCTATTTTTAAAGACTTATCAGTATAGATTTAAATGTATTTGATATTTTATTAACACGCTCTCTCCCTCTAGCAGTCTCTATACTGATGTAATGGCACCCTTTCTTCTCAAATGTTGGCTTGTTATGGCATTTCAGAAGGCTCTTGGAGCTGTAAATGTACTTCAGATATAAGTTCAGGGTCTGCTTTAAGCTGACACAAGAGTATACCTTTGTTTTAAAGCTTAATATTTGAATATTTCAGCGATCATGTTTTAATTTGAATAGTATAGCAAAGTAATTAGTCAGTTCAGGGGAGTAGATTGTTTTGTGGCATTTGCTTTGAAAAAAACGTTCCCACAAACACTGTATCAAGTACTGCATATTCTTATATCTAATTTGTCAAAATAATGGGATTTACAAAGTTATTTTGTCTTGACAGAAGTTTACTGTTGATGTTTTCCCGCAGCAGACTTCAAAGTCCACTATGCCTAGCCGCCCTATTGCTCCAGCACCTCCCTCTGCCATGTCTGCTGTACCAAAGGTCTCTGGCCAAGGGACTGTCACCATGGAGAGTGGCCTTCCACAGACCTCTGCTATCCCTGTGGCCACAATAAGTGGCCAGCAGGTCAGTTCTGCAGAAATTACTGTACTGTATGTTCAGATTATAAACAGTACATCCCTATTTAGCTGGGCTGTTTCTTTCTACAGGCCACCTTGCAAATATTTTGTTGTATTATTGTATTCGCTCTAAAGTTTGTTACACTCTCCACCTTTGCAGCTTCATTTTTTTATAAAGGCTTTTAGGTTTAAATTAAATGGCAGTCTTAATCCTGCTGGATTGCTGCAGAAAAATGTTCACTTAAGAGTAGTCAAAATTCTTTTTATTTTCATACAGGGGCATCCCAACAGTCTCCACCATATCATGGCTGCCACAAATGTTCACATGTCAATTATCCGTAGCAGTGCCCCAGGACCTCCATTGCATATTGGAGCATCTCATCTTCCCAGAGGTAAACAAACCGTAACTACACAGTGCTTTGTGAATGTTGTGCATTTGCCTCCCTTTTTCTTATTCCTCATTCACATTTTGTTTTCTGGTTCTTAGGAGCTGCTGCAGCAGCTGTCATGTCAAGCTCTAAAGTGACTACTATGTTAAGACCAGCTTCAGCCCAGATACCTAGTGCAGCTGCTGCCCAGTCAGCCACTCAACATATTATCCACCCCCCTATCCAGGTATGTACTTTGCCAATATATATGATATAGTTCCTTATTATTTTTCTAAACATCAATGCTGAAATATCTGTATTGCCAGTAATCATTTATTTATATGGGACTTTTGGTTGAGATGAGAATCCAGTAGATTCCCAACTCCTCTCTTCAGTAACAAAATTATTGGATTTTTTTTAACCCCACTATATTACTTACTAACTGTTAATAACACAAAGCTACAGTTCACTTTTCACAGCAGTAGATAATGCTCTGTCCATCAGGTTGAAGGTCCTAAAGCAAGCCTTTAATACCTTCTTTCTACACATTTATTTCATGCATTCAGATTCACTTCACTAAATGGCCAAAAGGGTATTCACCCAGGGCCTGCGAGGACAATGGGCCCACTACCTGACTTTCGAACAAAGCATTTTTCCTCATTTTAATTAGATTCCATGTGACATAATAGTTCTATGGTGACCACTGCTTAAAGGAGAAGGAAAGGTTAAAACTAAGTAAGCCTTATCAGAAAGGTCCACCTAAATATACCAGTAAACCCTCAAAGTAATGCTGCTCTGAGTCCTCTGTCAAAAGAAACACAGCATTTCTTTCCTTCTATTGTGTACACATGGGCTTCTGTATCAAGACTTCTTGCCTTTAGCTTAAACCTCCTTGCCCCGGGCGTGAGCATGCTCAGTTTGCTCCTCTCCCCCCCCCCCTTCTCTGCTGTAATCTGAGCCCAGAGCTATAAGTGAGCAGGAAGTGATGTCACACCAAGCTTATACTGCAGCTGCTATCCCAAACAGAGAGAGCATCTAAAGCTGTTTACTCAGGTATAGTAGAACATTCTACAAAATAAATATATCATTCCAGCTTGCACTTTTGCAGCTAATCTGTTGGCAATAAAATGCATCCGTTGCTTTTCTTCTCCTTTAAAGCTATGATCCACAGAGGATCTCTGAGTGTGGCATCCAATTGATTACAATTGGAAGCACCAATAAAAAGACAAACTTTCATCAAGTATATTATCTTGCTTTAAGCCCACTCTCTAGTGTTCTTCAGACCTTTACTGCTATATTGATATACATATATGTTATAAATCTTTTTCAGTCTCGTCCTCCAGTGACAACAACATCGGTTACTCCTGCTGTGGTAGCCACAGTATCTGCTACTCGAGCACAGTCACCAGTCATTACAACTACACCAGCCCATGCTGCTGAGCCAGTGTTAAGGTGAGCTAACCTTTATGTCCCCAACTTGCAAGACTGAAATTCACCTGAATACTTAGTTATGGCTTAAAGGGGTTGTTCACCTTCCAAACACTTTTTTCAGTTCAGTTGTTTTCAGATAGTTAACCAGAAATAAACTTTTTTTTTTTTTTTCAATTCTCCATTTATTTTTTACTGTTTTTCCAAAATCTAAGTTTAAAGTTGAATGCCCCTTTCTCTAGTGTGAGTCTGACAGCTCAGTAATTCAGGTGCAGACTGTTACAATTTTGCAATATTTAGTTGATACATTTTTCTCTGTCGTCTTAGGGGGACACAGGGAACGATGGGGTTAAGCTCCATCCTCCGGAGGCAGGACACTTGAATATTAATTTAAGTGGGCGTGGCCATCAGGCTTACCCCCACACACCATACAATCCTATTCAGTTTTTTAAGTGTCCTGCTCACGGGAGGATGGACATCAAGAGACAGTCTACGGTCAGCGCTAGCTGACACCCGGGGTGATACCCAAAATAGGGCTACCTATTTTTGACATGGTTAACCCCCTACGAGGGCGCAGCACACCGGGGTAAAAATTCTAGCCTTGGCTATAACAACCACCCAGACGGTTCCTGCATTGTGTACCTCAAGGCAGATGGTCTGGCCGGTGTGGAGGGGTAAGTGGCACGGACCCTGCTTAAGGGACATTGCCAAAAAGTCTGTGGGGTCTCCCCCCTCCTTTTCCCCTTCTCACTTCCACCCCTCTATGTCCCTCATTCTAACTGACGACATGTTACAAAGGGGAAGAGCGACTCAGGTGCAAGAACGGTTTTCTGGCTAGCTCTACCTCCAGCAGAGCAGCGTTTGGTTTCACAATGAGCGCAGCACGCTCTAGGGCACTCACCTGAGGCAGAAGACCCGTGTCGGTAGGCACTGGGGAACAAGCCAGACCGCTCAGTGGAACGCAGGATGCGTTCCACCTGTGGCCATCTTCTCCGGCGGCCATTTTCTCTGAGCGGGAACTCCCGCACCAACGCATGCGCAGGCGCGCATCAGTGGAACGCACTATGCGTTCCAGCTGGCATTTCTCTGACGGCCATTTTCCCTGAGAGGGAATCACTGCAGGAACGCGTGCGCAGGCGCGTATCAGTGGAACGCACTATGCGTTCCAGCGGACATTCTGCCCACGACGGTAAAATTGGCAATCTATTGCATTGCTAAACTGAAAAAAAAAAAAAAAAAAAGTAGCTTGTGGCATTATTTCCAGGACAGGTCCCCTCTGCTGCACAAGTTATTGGCCTGTTTCAGGTGTTAGCAGAGGCAGAGGGTGTCAGCTGTTCCGCAGTCCAGCTGGATCAAAGGGAACCACCCCCACCTCTCTGGGCAGTGCAGCCTTCCCAGTTCTGTCCCTTCTGCAGGCATTACTTGCTGTTACGCATTAATTGCGGAAAGCCCTAGATTATTTGGCCACTAACAGAGTTAGTGCAAACAGAGCAAAAAGGCTGATACTGCCTAACTCTTCTAACTCCGATGAGTCATTAACCTTTCATCCCTCATCCCATAAGAGGTTGAACGAGCCTTCTGAATAGCCTTCTCAATATGCTGAATTAGAGCGCGGGCCTTTGGACCAAACCTGGTCCAAAAGGTTGTGGTTATCTACCTCCACTGCTATATCGAAGCACCAAAGTTGTAGTTTGGTGCCTCATCCGTAGATGAAGATGAGCATCAGGAGGCGGGCAGATGACCTCCACGAGGTTAATAGCATCATTAATGGGGTACTAGAGGGATTGCATTACAGGTTATGCGAGTCTACAGTTGTTTTTCAGTACAGGAACGATTATTCCGTTTTACCCCGGATGAATGGTTCTCACCTGAATGCAAATTTAGGCGACTACTAGATTCACCAAATTATACCCTTTTCCTGAGAAAATGGCTGATAAATATTCATTTTCCCTTAGCATCGGATGCGCCATGTCAAGGCTTCTAAATTACCACTCAGCCAGTCCATGATGCAGCTGTGTTCAAGGACTCTTCAGATAGGCGAGAGGTTTCCTACGAGCTATCTACGTTTGCGGGGCTGACTCTGCGCCCCTGCCTAGTTCCCGTTTGAGTGCTCAGACAATACATGCATGGTCTGAATCATTATCAAAGATACAAGAGGGTGATTCCCCGACAGAACCTGTTATCGCCACACATTATATGTGAATGCATCACGTTATTACTGTGACATCATATAAAAATCACAGACCATGGCACGCACTTCTGCATTTTTCCATGGCAGCATGCACTAAGCTGAGACTCGAGAGTTGGGCAACGGTTAGTTGGGGAGAGCTGGAGAAAAATTTTTCCCAAGCAACGGGGGACTTAGAGTAAGACCTGCCTCCCACTAAACAAGAGCAGAGCTGCTACTAGTAACGAAAGAGGAAAAATTGTTTTTCCGGGTCAAGGTGAAAGGTTACAGGGTGGAGCAACTTCCACAAGGGTCTTCCTTCAAATCAAGGGATGTGAAGGAACCTTGCCCAATAGAAGACCAACAGGATGCGTAACAAGCCTTCAGCACTGAAGGCCACTTTAGCCTGACTGGATAATCCCTCCAGAACCGTCAGATTGGATCGGAGGAAAATTTCTACGATACCAAGAGATATGGGCCGTTATTCCTCAGTTACCTGGATCAATGAGAGGTTATCATCTGGACTTTATTCCTGTCCTACTAAAGTAATTCCTTATGACCAGTATCCCCTCAATCCCAAGGGCACGAGCTTCCTTGAATGTATGGAAAGAGGGGAGTTTACAAAGGTAATTGTACCTGTACCTCCTGCAGAGATCAGTGCGGCAACCATCTCCAAGTGTGTACTCAATATATT
Organism: Xenopus petersii; assembly: GCA_038501925.1. Lineage (NCBI taxonomy): Eukaryota > Metazoa > Chordata > Amphibia > Anura > Pipidae > Xenopus > Xenopus petersii. Next base: position 31,174,113 of record CM076681.1, on the reverse strand, counting down.
TCATAGAAGGACTGGGCAGTCAGACCAGCATTCGACCTTAAGGGTCTCAACTATTATAATGTTCAGGGGGGCAGAAAGGAGACCTTGCGCTCAGGGATTGAGGAATAAAGCACAGCTAATGATGTTTCTGGAAATCAAGGTAGCATATCTCCATGTCACAAGATGGCCTCCTCGTCACTGCTACTTTTGCCTCGTCTTCTCGACCAGGCACTATCATATGGCACCCCTGACTATCATCCATTACCAGGGTATTCACCAAGTTAATGGAGGGGACAGCCACACTGAGACTACTGGGTATCTCCATGATGCCTTACTTGACAACGTTCTCCTCTAGGCCAGATTGGAAGTGAGAGCCAAGGAGGAACTGAAGGGAGCAATATCGATTCTTCAGGTCTTCAGTTGGACCATCACATGGTCAAAAATTCAACTTTACCTCCGGTCACAAGATGACGGTCCTCGGATTAGATTGACAACAACTCAGACTGTAAGCCTACCCTGGGACAATCTAAGCAGAAATCAAATCAACTCCTTACTCATCAGCCACAAGATGACGATGAACAGGGTAATGCAAGTGCTGTAAACAATGGTGTCTGCCATAGGAGGCAGGTCCATTGGCACTCATACATTTCAATCCACTACAAGTCGGCGTTTATCGACATAGTAAGGGGGATCGCGGTCTCGTCCTCTAACCTTCCTCAACCAACAATGGGGCACTGCAGTGGTGGATGAGACACTACATTGACCATGGCCAATCCCAGAGTGGAACGTGATGTCCACAAACATCAGTCTCCAGAGATGAGGTGTATTATGTTAACATGCTCGCACAAGGACAATGGTCAGTAAACATACTGGAACGGGTTCCGGAAAACTAGCGATAGCCCAATGGACGCAGTGGCCCACAGGACAGCCGGTATGTATCCAGAGCCACAACTACAGCACAGGGGCGTACATAAATTGGCAGCAAGGAACGTGCAGTCAAAGGAATGCTGGCGGTGGTCAGACAGATTCTACACTGGGCAGAGATCAATCTTGACAGATTGTCTACAATATACATCCCGTGTGTGTCCAACATGCGGACTCCCTCAGTCAGAATCAACTAGATCTGAGGGAATGGGAGCTTCACCCAGTGGCATCGTTCATCTCGGAGATCATTGGGGACAGCCAAGCATAGATCTATGACATCTAGATCCAATTGCAAGGTAGCAAGAGTTTCGTTTATTTCCGAAACCCAATAGCAGCAAGGGGGGGACGCCATGGCAATGCATTGGCACTTCGATCTAGCATATGTTCTCTCTCAGATCCCCATCCTATCATGAGTCCTCTAAAGTTTAAGCAGTCTTTATACTGTAGTTCTGCTCGGTTCGCGGAGGACTTGGTTTACCATTCTTCAGGACTTTTAAGTGTCACAGCCGGTCCGGCTGGTGTGACGAACAACCTTCTACAACAGGGACCAATACTACCTCATAATCCTGGGCCATTCACGTTGATGGGATGGCTGTTGAGGCAACCATCTGGTGGAGTTGAGGACTAACAGAAGAGGTTATTGCCACTAGATTGAAAGCTCACAAGCATTCATCATCAAAATCATATTGTAGGGTGTGGCATTCATAATTACAGGTTGTAACGAATCTGAATTCCTTCCTGGAACCTGACATCCCACGGATACAGTTGTTTTTACAACAAGGACCACAGTTGGAACTTAAACTTAGCTCTCTCAAGCTTCAGTAAGCGACCCTGTCAGTCTGTTTTTTCCAGGCTCATTAGTGAATGTGATTTTTGGACGCTCATCTTACAAGGAGTAGCCCACATCGCCCCTCCGTTCCGCAAACCGGTAGCTGTGTAGAACATCAACTTGGTGCTTGAAGCCTTGCTGGACTCGCCATTTAACCAGCTGAAATGTTTGATGATACAGGTATCACATGGAGGGTGGTGTCCCTCATGGCAATATCTTCCACCAGGAGAGTGTCTGAACGTAGTGTTCGGTCATGTGAGTCTTCGTACTTGATCCTCCATAAAGATAAAGCTGTACTACGCACAGTTTCATGTTTCTACCCAAGGTGGTATCAACACGCTAATCTAGAAATCATGTTCTTACCTAGGTCCGGAACTGTAAATTGACAAGGAACGCCAACTACTTAATCTGGATGTATTCAGGGCTCTAAGGTAATGCATAGATCGGGCAAGATCCTTCTGAACGTTACACTCTCTGTATAACTTTCCATTGGCCCTCGCAGGGGTCAGGCAGCTTCAAAAGCATACAAATCTAGATGGAATAGAAGGAATCAATCAAACCCAGGTGCGCAGAGAAGAGCACCGCCTGAGGGGATCAAGGACCCCTCCATTTGAGTGGTGGGAGCTTCCAGGGTATGATGTAACTCGGTTCCTTGAAACAGATCTGCAGTTCGGCTACTACGTCGACTGTTGGCACGTTTACAAGATCTACAGGGTTGACGCATTCTCTTCTGCCGAGGCCTCCCTCGGGTGGAAGGTGTTGCAAGCCGTACTTAAAGGGTTAAACACTCAAATAAGCTCGCTCCCACCCTACTGTGGTTGGGACTGCTTTGTTAAGTCCCCATCGTTCCCTGTGTCCCCCTAAGACGACAGAGAAAACAAGATTTTTGATACTCACCGTTAAATCTGTTTCTCTGTAGTCGAAAGGGGGACACAGGGCTTCCCGCCCTTGGGCGAGCTACTGTTGTTTTTTCCATTTAAGCCTCAGGTTATCTGTTGTACCTGTTACGTTTAAAGTGCAAGTTAAAGGTCCGTTCGCAGCTTTGGAACAAACTGAATAGGATTGTATGGTGTGTGGGGGTAAGCCTGATGGCCACGCCCACTTAAATTAATATTCAAGTGTCCTGCCTCCGGAGGATGGAGCTTAACCCCATCGTTCCCTGTGTCCCCCTTTCGACTACAGAGAAACAGATTTAACGGTGAGTATCAAAAATCTTGTTATCAGCAGCATCTCTGGAGTTTTAGTAACTATTGTATCAATTCTAACAGGTGCCTGTGATTAAACCCAGAGATTCTGCTCAGCAAGGACAAAGATAAGAAATGTACCAATTAGATGTATCAATTTAGAACAGTTTACAGGGTTGGCGACCCCCCCCCTCCAAGAGCGGCTTTAGAAGCTGAAAATGACCCTTTATACTTCAATATAAGCAAAACAGTCACACATAGAAAATAAAAAGTCATTAGAAAATGTCATTATTTCTATCTGAAAACAATTAGTTGTTTGAAGGTGAACAACCCCTTTAACTGAATGAAAAGGTGCAATTTGTTTGTTTTAACACTTTATTTATTCAGACCCCCTTCCTTGTGTTACAACATTTGGTCAGGGCCCCTAAAGTTACATTGGGAAGTAAATATTTTATGACCTATCACCCTCTTGTAGTTACCAGAATATCGATTCCAGCAGTGTTTAGCTAAAATCTCCTATAGGTCAAGATATCAATATATAATAGAAAATTAAATATGCCTTCCCCCTAAATGTTTGCTTATTTGCTGCATGGGAAGCTAACTTTTGGGATCCTTTGTATTTTAATACTTGGGTCCATGGCGCTGTTAATGTCTGGTGCTTTTAATTTTTTCTAAAATTTAATACTTTCTTCTCCATATAAAACAGACCAACTCTGTCCATCCAGCAACACCCACCTCCCTCTGCAATCAGTATCCAGAGATCAGCTCAGGCTCGTGATGCAGCAACTACGCGCATTACACTGCCAACACACCCTGCTTTAGGTGTTCAGAAGCCACAATTACATGCAATGACGCAGGTATTTCCTTTTATTTTATACAAACTGTACAAATTATGGTTAACATGCTTTAGAATGTGTGAAAGTTCAGTTTTATCCATTATATGAGGTATCCAGTCTGCGCATTGATGCAGTTGGTTTTAAGTTTTATTCCTCCAATATCATGCAGCATAACCTTGAGAAAAAAAATACCTTTTTTCGTTGATATACAAAATAATGGTTACATGGGTTATTCAACTTCGAACCTTTTTTTTTTTTTTTCAGTTCTGTTGGTTTCAGATTGTTCACCAGAAATAAAGAATTTTTCCAATCACTTTTTTTCTTATATTGAAGTTCAAACTTTTAGTTTTCACCTTCTAAAGCTGCTAGGCGGGGGCGGTTACCGACTGTAATAAATGGATACATTTAGTTGATATATTTGTTAACCTTGAGCTTCATTAAAAGCAGCTGTTATGATTGATGCAGTAGTTGCCAATATTACACAGATACTGCTGAGAAATGTAGCAATTGTATCAATTAAATGTAGCAAATTGTAACAGGTAGTTATGCACTTACTAATATTATTATAACAAACAAGAATTCTGGAAAGAAACAGTAGATTTATACCTTATAATCGTTTTGGATAACTGTAAATAATTTTGTTGTGTTTCACTGTTATACTGTTCTTAATCTTATTCATTTTTTTTTTTTCTGTAGAAGACTCTGTTTGGTACTGGTAATCCAGTGGCAGCAGCAACAGTGGCTCCAATTCTAGCAACAAACACTCTTCCTTCGGTAACAACTTCAGGTCAGTATGGCAAAAACAGAGATATGTAATAAGATAATATAATATTATCTTTTTGACTATAGAAACTCAAAAGTGTTCATTTTTGCACCATAATACACAACACCTTGCGTGCATTGACATGCAGATGCCCTGACTGTCAGTGTATTTTGAAGACTGGAGAAGGCAGTGGATCACATTTGTTCCATGGAACACATACTTTTAATGGGTGTTCACACTTTTGGTATGATGTAGAAAATGATATCATGAAATATGTATGGGTTGTTCATGTTTGAGTTGTCTTTCTGTATGATAGAGAATGATATTCTGAAATAATGTGTAATTGGTCTTCTATTCTTTATCATTTGTGCGCTTTTATCTTATTTGTGGGATTTGAATTTCGCTTCCTGTTGAGCAGCTTTCTATTATGGAATTTTAGTAACTATCTGGTTTCTACGGTCCAAATTACCATAGCAACAAAGGAATGAGCAACTTGTAAGGGTACACTCAAATGGAGAGAGTTGATGTGGATGTGTTGCTGAGTGTGGACTGTAATTACTAAGAAGTTTAGATATCTTTTAGTACATTCTGGAGCTTGTCTCCAGATTCCTCCATAAGTTTAAATCGGTTATGTGAGTTTTTGGCTTGTTGGATTTGTCAGGCTGAGGCTGGTGGAGGAGCTTGTTGATTCTAGTAGAGGAGCATGGGAAGAAGGGAGAGAGTTAGTTAGAACCAGTAAAACCATCTGAGGTGACTGGAGGCCGAGGGATGAAAGCTCTGCTGTGAGAAGGAGAAAGAGTGATCCGTTGCTGCCATCACAAGACAGAGTTTGGAGGATCTGCTGGAAAATCACTGGGGAGCAAGCAGCTTACTGGTGAGAAAGGGAAGAGTCTTGGTGGCTTGCAGAACAGCTGGCACAAGTGGTAGAATTAGACTTCCCTTCAATAGTGCTGCAGTACTTCTGTGAATTATTCTTGCATGAAAGCTGGCACATCAGAACCAGGATAGAAAGCTGGCACATCAGAACCAGGATAGACTGAGGATGTCTGTATCCTCAACTTTGCAACATCAACAGGTCTGCTCAGCACAGTGAGATAGAGACAGAGGGCCCTGGATTTAATTTACAGGACAGCTTCTTAAAGGGCACCTATCACAGCCAAAATCAAACACATATTAACAATCTGACCAGTACAAGCTAAACACGTTTAATCAAACTACATATATAGTTTTTTGAAAAAACTGCAGGTTTTAAAAAAATGCCTTACTTTGTCAAATGGGTTCTTTCACTGAGGGAGGCCATACTGTGACTATAACAGAGACTCTAATATGCAAATTTCAGGAGCATGCTCAGATTGTAACACTGCTTTGAGTATTCTACCCAGAATGCATTGTTTAAGTAAACTCCTCCACTAGAAGTATCAGGAGATTTCCCTATCTTGTCCCCTGCTGGTAAAGTCATTATGCAAATGAAGGGCACACAGTAACTTCCAGCAGGGGGCAGCACTACTGAACAGCAGCTAACACACAGGTTTGGCTGATTTGAAAATAGCTTAGAAGGGTTGATAAGCAACAAGGAATTTCAACTGACCATGTGCGAGATTTCACAGCTACAGTTGGCTGGGAAGATATAGGTAGGAGGAGCCAGTGAAATCCAAGATGCCTGCCTCAGATAGAACTGCAGGGGAGATAGGGGAGATCTCGCAGAAGGAATAGTGAGCTGATCATTTACATTATACAAACAATTCTAACTGTTTTAAAAATCGGATTTCTTGAACTTTCACATAGTGTATTTACTTAGTAAATGATTTTGGTCATGATTGGTGCCCTTTAAGCCTCTACTACCTGGGAGAGGAAACTGTAACAAATTACAGAAGCAACAGTATCTGATATACAGCAGCAGCAGTGGCTTGATACATTTAAATTATTACTAACTGCAAAGAGACCTCCATGTTTTTACTAAGTTTGCTAATGTTACAGTGAAATGTTTCCTTGTAACATCTTATGAGAAAATAAAACAGATAATGTTTCCAGTATCAAAGTAATAGTTTTCAGTGTTAAGCTTTGTTTACATTCTGGTTAATAGGAAAGTACCTGATTAGAAAGAAAAGTAATAAATATTAAAATTGTTGCCTGAAAGGGCAATTATTTTTTGGCTGCTGGGGTCCATGACACCCACCCGTTTAAGGTGAAAAAATTATGTATTTTTTTTTACATATATTTTACAGGGTTTACATTACATTACAATTTTGGTTTGGTTGCATTACACTTGTAAATTACCAGCCAGAATGATGCAGCATAGGAAGGATAATATTTTGAAAACCATTAACATTAAAAAAAAAAAAAAAAAAAAAAAAAATTGATGAAATGACTTGGGAAATAAACTATTGTTTTTCCTACTCTAAAAACATTTGTATGTGCAGTGCTGGCTCTTACTACAAACACAAGATCAAACTTAATGACCGTAGATATGACTCCTTAAACACTGATATTCCAGCTAAAAAAAAAAATTATTGGTTCAAAAATAACATTTTAAATGGTATAATTAATGGTATAAATATGTCTATTGCATTTTCAGGTTGTGCACCCCACACACAAGTTCCTACTAGCACCATTGTTAGTATGACAATGCCTACTCACTCATCACATGCTACAGCAGTAACTGCCTCCAACATTCCTGTGGGTAAGTGCTAATGTTCTTTTGTGTGTAAATAAATAGTGATTTTATAGAAAAAGGTGCTTGCTGCAATCATATCATAGTCAACATCTGGGATACAAGCAAGAGGAAGCTCATTAGAGAAAAACCTTTAGTGTTTACTTTAGAAAGGCCAAGGGGATTTTGTTTGCTTGTTCAAACATCAGTGGTCCAAGCGGCAAAGATTTCTAGAACTGAATAATCATCTATAACTTATTCCCTGTCGGAAGAGAGAAGTTGACTGTTTCAGTTTTTCTTCTTCATGCTTTGTGGGAATAAAAGAAATTGCCCTGCCTGTTGCATTAGGAAAACCAACTTAAAAGTTATGCTCAAGAAAATATAATGGCAACTGGAATAGCTGATATAAAAGATGTCCTAAAAGGTCAAAACAGTTTTTACTGCTTCACAGTGACAGGCCTGAGTCCCACAGTGATCTGTGACTGCAAAGACTTATAAAATAGAAGGAAACAGAACCACTGGAATACACCCAAAAGTCATTGTTGGCAATCTTGTGCAATGGGAAGGTTGTAAATTCTATGATCGTGGATCTCTATAATCTGAGAATCTGGTCCCAGTTAATAAAATGACTTTTAAGATCTTCTCTAGAAGATCTTACTGAAGCGAAAGAGACATTGACAGATATAGCCTCCAAAAATAACCATGTTTGCAAATATTTGATCAAACTGGCTATATCTGGTCAAGCATTTGGGAAAAACAAACAACCTGTTTTCCTATAGGAACATTCTAAAAATTGTTACGTTGTGATTCAGTTTGTACAAGGCTTGAATCAAGGAGCTCACGTATTGGGTCAAATGATTTGTTCAGTGCCTGTGTTTTGCAGCATGCATTTGTGTTTTTACCCCTTCAGCATAGTGAATGAAAGATCTAGTGGTGGTTTAAGATAACACCGGACTTGGGGCAGTACAGAGAGCCAGGGACCTCCAGCAGCTTGATCAGCCTTGGCTTATTGTATTTCACCCCATGTCTAATGCATTATATGCCTTTAAAAATATATATAAAAAACTAAATACCTCCTGTGTCCGTCTCCGTCCACACTGGGACCCTTATCAAGAATTGTGCACCTCGACAGATTATTTGGAGATAAGTGCGGGCAGAAGCCTAAACCTTTTATTGGCAATCTGTAAAATATGTAATCTAGGAAATGTTGCTGGTTAAATGACATTCAGATTGACAATAGGATGAATCAAAGATACAATATGGACAATATGTCTAGCCCCATGTCAGATTTCAAAATTGAATATAAAAAAATCTGTTTGTTTTTTTGAGAAATGGATTTCAGTGCAGAATTCTGCTGGAGCAGCAATATTAACTGATTCATTTTGAAAAAATTTTTTTTTCCCCATGACAGTATCCCTTTAAACACGCATTCCAATCACAATTCCCTGTTAGACCAGTATTGACCAAAGAAACTAGGGATGCACCGAATCCAGGATTCGGTTCGGGATTCCGCCAGGATTAAACCTTTTTCAGCAGGATTAGGCCACATCCTTGTGAATGGCCGAACCAAATCCTAATTTGCATATGTAAATTAGGTCTGGGACAGGAAATCACATGACTTTTTGTTACAACAAGGAAGTAAGGTATTCGGCTGAATAAGGTATTCGGCTGAATCCCAAAAAGTGGATTCGGTGCATCCCTAAAAGAAACGGGCTTAGAAAATTACCTACTCAAGCCAGGTCTGCGAAAGCCACTTTCACTATGCTATACAATACTTCTGCAGGCAAGCCCTGATTCGTTGGAAAAGCCCAAGCAAAAATGGGTAAGGTACATCCCGAACTGGAGGATATGTGGAGAGATGCTCTAAAACAAGTTCCTGAAGTGACTGTCTATGAAGGACTGGTTTATACAAATCAAGTTTATTAACAGAGTCTACTATACCCCATACAAGCTAGCCAAATTGTATACCACACCACCTGATACCTGCCCAAAGTGCAGAACTGTGGTAGGAACCTTTTTTTCATTTATTCTGGGAGTGTACAGTAATTCAGCAGTTTTGGGCTGAGGTCATACAATATATTATGAGTTGTGACAGAGCTCAACCTGCCTGACACACACACACTCCCGTAATCTGTCTCCTTGGAGTCACAAATAGGGATGGGCACATTTTTTTTTGCCTTGTTTTGCCGCGGAAATGACGCTCGTAGACTTGTATGGCGTTGTGCGTCAAAAAAAAAAAAAAATCAAGTCTACTTCATTGGAAGTCTATGACCACCCCTTCACTCAATTTCTGGAAAAGGTTCATTAAAGGGGTTATTCGCCTTTAAATTAACTTTTATTATGATGTAGAGAGTTATATTCCCAGACAATTCGTTTTCATTTTTTTATTATTTGTGGTTTTTGAGTTATTTAGCTTTTTATTCAGCAGCTCTTCAGTATGCAATTTAAGGAATCTGGTTGTTAGGGTTGAAATTACTCTAGCAACCATGCATTGAATTGAATGAGAGACTGGAATATGAATAAAAGAGGGCCTGAATAGAAAGATGAGCAATAAAAATTTGCAAAAACAACAAATATGTAGCCTTACGGAACATTTGTTTTTTAGTTGCGGGTCAGTGACCCCCCATTTGAAAGCTGGACAAAGTCATAAGTAAAAGGCAATTAACGCAAAAAACATAAAGATAAAACAAAGTCCAATTGAAAAGTTGCTTAGAATTGGCCATTCTATGATATACTAAAAGTCAATATAAACACCAACGACCCCGTAAGGCGGAATACCATGTGGTCTGTATACCTATCTTTTTAACATGATTTTTGAATAGAGACTATTTTTTAATATATGTAGTTTTGGGATAACTTGTTTTGACTAGTTTTTTCCCACACTAAAATGAAAAATTTGTGCATTGTGAGAAAAATGTATGCATTTTTTCCCCAGCCAAAGTAGTTCCACAGCAGATCACTCACACCTCACCCCGGATCCAGTCAGATTATGGAACAGAGAGAGGAAACTTGATACCTATTCCTGGTCACAGAGCTTCACCGAATCCTATGACAATGGAGGCTAGGAGTGAAAACAGGTAAATTCATCAAGGCACAAGCTGGGAATGCTGCAGTTTTCTTATAGGATTTCCTGAAATTGAAACTTCTTTAGGGCATTAGATCATTGTCCTGTTCTGAACAAAACAAGCAATTTACCAAAAAGGAAACCGACCCTAGAGCTCTCAAAGTCAGCAGCAGTTTTCTACAGCTACAGATTTCTGGTGGAACAAACACGCATTCAGTCCGTTGAGCTTTCCATGTCATTCATGGAGCATCGTGTTGCACCTGGTGTAAAACAGTAGTAGATAGGTGAGATGCAGCTTTCACACCTGAAATAGCTGAAGGGAACACATGGCCTAATAAAAATTATGTTCCATCTTTTTGTTCAGCAGCTTGGACCTAAAAAGGGAAGGAAGAAAATAGTAAGCAAAAGGGATTTCATAACAGTTAGACAGGCAAACAAAAGATTCCCATTGGATGGAATGGGTTACTAGAATATATATAGAATACAATATACAATATACAAGTGGAAACCTGGAAAAGGTAACTAGTGAAAATCCTAAATGTGAAAAGTGCATCTGAAAGAAATCCATGCTGGCCAGAATTAGAGGAGCAGAGATGCACATGAGAAAAAAGAGAGCAATTAGAATTGAAACTGGTCCAGGCTAAGTCAGAACTGTTGTTAGACATGGTCTTCCCCTGGGAAGCCCCTTAATTTTTTTTTTTTTTAATGCTTCAGGGCTCAAATGTCCTTTGGCTGGATGTCATGTTAATATAATCTGGCCTGCTATGTGTATAACGCTAAACTAATTTAAATACAAGGTTCCTAAAGACCCCAGGTGAGCTATAAAATAAACACATTATACACTACCCTGGATGCTTGCTTACAAACATGTGCGTGCGTGCGTGCGCGTGTGTGTGTGTGTGTATATATATATATATATATATATATATATATATATATATATATATATATATATATATATATATATATATATAAAAGAAGAAAATAATCCGTATATCGGAGAATTACTTAAACAGGGGGTCTCACTACTGGGAATATATTAGGTAAAACACACTTTATTTATGCAAATTTAAAATACACATACATGTTGAAAAACTGGACATATCAGCAATGTGTCAGGTGTAGCTTCAATCCATTAGTTTCACTAAAGGTAAAATAACACATTTAATTAAGTACACGGGTACTGTTGGGGATTCAAAAAAGATCCCCATACAAATAATGCTAGTAGGTGATAAGTATTGTTCAATCAGAGATTTATACCCAATGCCCCAGTTTTCACAAAAATTGAGAGCCGGCAATGGAGGCAACCACCTTGCACTGCACAATCCTTTAGTCCTCACCTTAACATTGCTGCGAGTCCACCCCCAATGCGTATTTCGCCCATAGCTTTTTCAATCAGTATTGTCTAATGGAATATGTTGATGCTTTATGAATGTCTGTTATTATGACAGACACAAACAAGATTATAAAATCACGCCTCTAGGGATCCGCTTATCATTCGGCTAAAATTGAATACAAGTAGGCATAAACCTGAGTAGGATTCTGAGACAAAAAAAGGAAAAATAATGCATAGGTTTATATTAATACATGGAACATTTCTATCCCTTCCCCAAATTGCACAGGTTAACATTATCTCCCCTTAGTTTCTATAATATCTGACCATTCACAAAGGGGAAACTGTACTCCTTTTAATCAGTAACTTTCTGTTTATGTTTGTGTTTTGCAGACAGCCTGTTCCAGTGCAGTTACAGTACTTCCTACCAACCTATCCTCCTTCTGCATATCCTTTGGCAGCACACACTTATACCCCTATTACTAGCTCTGTGTCCACCATTCGACAATACCCAGGTCAGTATCTCAAGTAAAACATTTAGGGGTAATTAAAAAAAAAAGTGGGGATATTAAGACAATCTAAAACTGGAGATGAGTTTGTGGTATTCCCCACCCTGTTCACAAGTAGAAAACCACAGGAGTGAGTTTAGATGTTATAAGTATTAGATAACAGGGGACAATGTTGTTCCCTTCACCCCCTTTTGGTGTGGGGCTTTTCTTTACTCCAAAAAGTAACTGGAAATGAGTTCTGAAAAATACACACGTGCTGAAGTCAAAATAATCAAACTTTTATTACTTTTAGTTTCCGCTCAAGCTCCAAACTCTGCCATCACAGCCCAATCAGTGGCTTCCACTGTCCATTTGAACCAAATGCAGCTGATAAACATGGAAACATCACATGCACGCCATATTCAGGGTATCCAGCCAGCTCCAGTTAGTGCACAGGGGATACAACAATCTCCTTTTAGTGCACAAGGCATTCAGGCAACCCCTATAAGTACCCAGGGAATCCAGCCAACTCAAATGAACACCCAGGCAATCCACCCTGCAACTTCAATAACGAACCAGGGAGTTCAAACATCTTCAGTCAGCTCACAGCAAGCTTCAAGTGAACCAAAGGCTTCAGGTAATTATTCATGCTGTCTCCTATATTGAGACCACACAACACAGGAATGATTTGCTGAGGATGTGTTTTGATTGGTTCCTAGAATAACCTTAATCTTCATTTAGCATCGCCAGCAAAGGGTATTTTGGTGTATTATTGACGGATGCACAGGGTTACTGGGAGTACTAAAGCAAAGGGGAATGTCCATAATGCTATAAAGCCTTGTGGCAGGTTTCATGCAGCATGTGCAAGTATTATAAATGAACATATTCTATAGCATACTAAAATTTATGTTAATGGTGAACTACCCCTTGAGCAGTGTTTCAGCAGAGCCAGTAAAAGGGGATAAACAATTTTCCTGAACACTTTAGACACTGCTGTTGGATTCATAAACACTTAAGAAGGGTGCTACTGTGTGCCGACATTTTTTGCGTATACATTAGGAGAAGATCGAAAATGAACCAGCAGCAAATATGTGCTGCACATTACTGTTGCGCGAGTTTGATATTTTTAGATTCCAACTGATCGCTTCTTTCCACTACAGTTGTACTTGCAGAGGGTGCAACAGTTGTTGCAAATCCTATAAACGGTGCTTTCAATGCCACACCTGGTGGCACTACAGTTATGCAGAGCCACAGTCAGAGCCCCGGAATTGGCAGTTCCCCTGCACAGGGGTCCTCTCCTCGGCCCAGCATCCTACGAAAGAAACCTGCAACTGATGGGTGAGTTCTACAGCTTAAAGTGGTGCAGTTATGTGTAATTTCTGGCGCATGCGCAGTAGGAACAGTTACCGGTACGGCTCTACTGCGCATGCACTGAATGTCACGAAGGTGAAATCGGAAAACTTCGTGACATTCGGCGCATGCGCAGTAGAGCCGTACCGGTAACTGTTCCTACTGCGCATGCGCCAGAAAACGCCGGTCATCACAGGAAGAAGACGCGCGTGGGAGAAGATAGCGACTGCGAACTCCGTGGACAGGACCTGCGCAGAGGGGTGAGTAACAAGTTAGGGGCATTTGCCCAGGGGGACAGGTAGGCCAGGGGGGAGGAGGGAGGGGGGGCAACGGGGGGGAGGGGTTTTGCGCCCTGGGGCTTTCCTTCTCCTTTAAAGCTGGCCATAAACACAAAGATAAAGAATCGCACGGAAAATAGTTATGTACGATATTCGGATGGTGTGTCAATTGTCCCAACGTTTTTCATACCCTGGCGATTGCTTGTTTAGTCGTTCAGACAGGATATCTGACGATATCAACAGGTGACCGTCACTAGTACTGTCATGGCCATAACATTATCTGATTTGTTCTTTTACTACTGTATTTAATCTGAATGGTTATTTGGAGATCAGGAGAGGCCAACCAATCGTTCATACGATTGGAGGCTAAAATTTGCACCTATATGGTCCACTTAAAAAGTAGATTAAAAATGAAACTTCGTTATTAGAAAAACGGTCACAAATAGAAGGTAGTTGAAAAACAACTGAAATGAAAAAAGTGTTGGAAAGTGAATACCATTTAGGGTGCTGGCGGAGAAGGTTAGTTGCCCAGCGACAGATCTTTGCTTCTGCGGCGACTAATCTCCCCGAAATCTCTTCCCGCCGGCAAGAATATCAGTCACCGGCAGGATGGCATATGAATCACTTCGAATTTCCCAATTTGCCTCACAAGGAAACTTCGGGCTACTTTGGAAATCCGAAGCGATTTGTATGCCATCCCGCCGGCGATTTGTATTCATTCTGGCGGGAAGGCATTTCGGGGAGATTAGTCACTGCAGAAGCAAAGATTTGTTGCTGGACCTGGAGCCTCCTTTTCACAGAGTTACACTGAGGTTGAAGTGCTAAACTTGTTTCTAAGTTTCTCTTCTGTGTGTGATACTATGCATGTTATTCTTTTTGAATGCTGTGTTAATATGCTTTTTGTGTTTTAATTTTAATACAGAGATTATATTCCTGTGAATACCTTTACATTTTGCACTTCAGATGATTTTGTGCTTTATATTCATTTTAGTGTATGTTTTTTTTCTTTAAGGTTATCTGTTAGAAAAAGCCTCATTCCCCCTCACCCAGGAGATGCTGTAAGCCCACGCCATGACAGCGCCTTACGGAGCACATCTGCTTCTCCACGGCCTGCTGGGTAAGGAATATAACAGTGAGGTGTTCCCAACCTTTCTTTTAGAAGATCTAATGCAGACGAATTTTGTTTATATGTTTGTAGTCATACATGAAAGTTTTATGAAAACTGGAGCAGATTTTTATTGGATTGAAAAAACATTTTTTAAAACCAAGGAGAAGTGAATGGTTTTTTTTTTTGTTTTGGTTTTTTTTTTTAGCCAATCTTTTTCCCACAGTTCCTCGATCATGAGATGGAATAATATGCTTATAAGTAGATAGGCTGCCACTAATCGTCTGGTGCAGGTTTCCAAAAGTTTTCTGTGGTTGTTAAAGGAATTGTTCAGTATAAAAATAAAAACTCTGTAGATAGCTAGGCTGTGCAAAATAAAAAAAATGTTCCTTATATAGTCAGCCAAAAATGTAATGTATAGAAGTGACTGGATGTCTAACATAATAGTCAGAACACTACTTCCTGCTTGCAGCTCTCTTGGTTTCCACTGATTTGTTACCAGGCAGTAACCAGTGACTTGAGGGGGCGGGCACATGGTTCATAACTGTTGATTTTGAATCTGTTTTGAATGCTTAAGATCAATTGCAAACTCACTGAACAGTTATGTCCCATGTGGCCCCCCTTAATGTCGCTAACTATCACACCCTATATATTTACCCAGTTTTTATTTTTACACTGAACTGTTCTTTTAAGAAGAGGTTTTGTGGTTATATAATAGTTTTGTAATTAAACTGTAGTTATTGTGTGATTTCTTGCAATACAGCACCAAACCCAAAGCAGATCTTCATGCGTCTGTAGCACCAGGAGTGACTGGGGATCCAGGGATAGCTGATCAGCCAAGTGCAGCTGCTTCCCTACCATCTTCTCATCACCCTGCAGCAGCTGTGCCAAGCCCTCCCTCTCAACCTGCATCTGGATCCATGCCTAGCAGCATCCATATTACTCCTGCCACAATTCCTGCATTATCTGCACCACCACCTCTTCTGAGTAATGCACCATCTGGAGCTGTTATGCCTGAGGCCAAGGTTAAAGAGGAGGCAGAGCCAATGGACATTTCAAGACCTGTTTCAGGTAGAGGGCTATCAAGTTTGGTAAATTTTTATAGTTCCATAGTGGACTTATCTGCTGTATTATTTGGGATACTTTCCAAATCTGCTCAAGAGAGCTGACTGTACTAAGCACTTGGGAGACCAGCAAATCCGTCTTGTGGAAGGTCAGCCAGCAGCTAGGCAAACCTGGTAACTGCAGTATATATTTACCTGTGTGAGGATATAGCTATGATTGGCCATATCTTGATGTGCATCTAGGGAATGAGCTTAAAGGAGAACTAAACCCCCTCCCCACATAGCCCACTATTTAAAGTATCACTGTCACAGACCTCCTTAGTACCAGAGCTCGCAGGCGCAATATTTGGATACAATTGGTAAAGAACTGCCAACACTCAGGTGCATTTATCAAGGGTTAAATTTAAAATTCATGTGAGTTTTTAAAAACTTATTTGCATAAAATTTTTCAAACTTGGGTGAATTAAATCGACCCGAAAACTCGAATCGAATTTGATTCGAATTTTAAAAAAAAAACTTGAATGTCAGGAAGGCTGCAAACAACTCTAAATTGATCCCTGGACGCCTCCCATTGACTTAAACATCAATTTGGCAAGTTTTAGGTGGTGAATAGTCGGGCTAGAGTATGATAAATCTTGAAATTCAAATTTGAATAACTCCCTAGTCGAATTTGACAGTTTTGACCATAAAAAAAATTATTTGAATTCTCAATTCGACTCTTGATAAATCTGCCACTAAGGGTTTTTGCGCACACAAAGTCGGAGCCAGTGTGGTGTACGCTACTACTGCACATGCTCCAGAAAGCACCATAGATAGCATGTGAGCTGACAAGCTCATATAATGGTGACATTTTTAGCTCATGTTTTAGGTCCAAATGCTAAATGTCCCTATTTACTGTGTTTACGGGTTTAATCCGTTTATTTTGCATCAAAATGTTTTTGGTATAATGTTCTTTTCTTTTCTGTGCTTGCTCAGCAGTGCCACCACTACCCCCAAATTCAATATCTTCCCCACTAACTGTGCTTGCCAATAACATCTCTATTCCCGCTGGGGAACTACTTCCGGGGGCCTCACCTCGCAAGAAACCACGTAAACAGCAGCATGTTATATCCACAGAAGAGGGAGATATGATGGAGACTAACAGCACAGATGAAGAGCGATGCCATGCTGTAAAACCTTTAACATCTCGGCCTGAGAAGAGAAAATCTCCTCCCAAAGAGTATATAGGTATTCATTATAATTTAACATTTTACTGCAAATCTAAATTTAAAATATCTCAATATGAAGTATTGCACATGATTTACATATGTAACTGTAAACCCAAGAACAATTTTATTCTGCCTTCAAAAACGTTGTAAGATATTGAAATTAAATGTCTTTGTGGAACCTCAGTAACAAATTTTAAAGGGTAACTATCGCGAGAACGAGATTTTTTTATATTCAATTTTGAAATCTGACATGGAGCTAGACATTTTTGTCAATTTCCCAGCTGCCCCTGGTCATGTGACTTGTGCCTGCACTTTAGCAGAGACATGCTTTCTGGCAGGCTGCTGTTTTTCCTTCTCAATGTAACTGCATGTGTCTGTGGGACATGGGATTTTACTATTGAGTGTTTTTAGATCTACCAGGCAGCTGTTATCTTGTGTTAGGGAGCTGCTATCTGGTTACCTTCCCATTGTTCTTTTGTTTGGCTGCTGGGGGGGAAAAGGGAGGGGGGGTAAGGGAGAGGGGGTGATATCACTCCAACTTGCAGTGCAGCAGTAAAGAGTGATTGAAGTTTATCAGAGCACAAGTCACATGACTTGGGGCAGCTGGGAAATTGATATGTCTAGCCCTATGTCAGATTTCAAAATTGTATATAAAAAAATCAGTTTGCTTTTTTGATATAAGGATTTCAGTGCAGAATTCTGCTGGAGCAGCACTATTAACTGATTCATTTTGAAAAAAAAAAATTTCCCATGACAGTATCCCTTTAATATAAGCTTTATCATACTGAAATTTGTAAATAAATATCTGCATAATTTCTGGAATAATCAAATTTATGTTTACTATAACTCTCTCGACATCTATTTCTCTTCATGCAGCAGTTGGGTGTCCGATATTCATTGACCGTTAGATCCAGTATATCTTATGGGGGGGGGGCTTCCTTTCCTAGCAGATGGATTAGAGCTCACTCAAATAACTGATTGCAGTACAAACTCTAACAAAATAACTGCCTTTTGCACAAATCCTGCATGTAGAGAAACAGGATGTCTGGTGATTTTAATAGAGAGAGCTCTAATACATCTTCTAGGCAAAAGGAGCCCCCTCTATAAGATATATTGGATCTAACTGTCAATGGAAATCTGACACCCAACTGCTGTGAGAAGACAGAATGAAGAGAAACAGATGCTGAGAGAGGAATAGTGAATATGAACTTGATTATTTCAGAAGCGGTACAGAATATTTAACTGTATTTAGAACTATTTCAGTATGATGAAGCTTATGTTAAATTTTCATTTTCGCAATAGTTCCCCTTTAAGACTGTTACCAGCCTGCACGCAAAGATAAACAACTGATTTGCCTGCAGCTGCACAAATGATAGTGCATGTTGCATTTTTGTGCTGCACTTTTATGTTGAGGTGTCTCAGATTAAACGTATAACTATCTTAGCTATGGTGAGTGTTTACCAAACATGTCCCTAAAACCACGATCCAAAGTCTTGCACTGATATGCATACATGCAGCCAGCCTGTTCTGAACCCATATGGCTATAAATTATAAGGTTATATATGTGCTATTAGACCAGTATACTCTTTAGTCTCTGAAGATAACAGAAATCATTCATATTGGAATCAAAATAGTATAATAAAGATGTTTCAATAGGAGCTAAAAACAAGAAATTTTAGGTTACAAACTGTAATCTCTTTGCAGATGAGGAAGGTGTGCGGTATGTGCCAGTAAGGCCAAGGCCTCCTATTACGCTTCTGCGCCATTATCGCAACCCATGGAAAGCTGCATACCATCATTTTCAGCGATACAGTGATGTGCGGGTAAAAGGTAAGAGACATGTGAAGGACTCTCTGTCTGTACTACCTGTCATACTGAGAAAACGGCCATTATATGTTCACGGGGGTGCAATATAAGGTGATCTAGGGATGACTCCTAAGCTACTAAAATTTGTGTAAATAGCACAGAAATGCTAAGTATTGAAAAAATAAGTGATTTCAAATACTGGCAGTTTGTTTACACACTAGTCCCTGCCTATTGTTGCAATTCTTTTTATCATCTTAAGGGCAGAGACACACACTCAAATCTCATCTTCTTCAGGGCGACTTATTTCCCTGAACTGACTTCCCGCCAGCTAGAATGTAAATCGGGATGGCACTCGGAGCACTTTGTTTTCTGAAGTTTTCCTCGTGAAGTGCCATCCCACCAGCGATTTAGGTTTTAGCAGGCGGGAAGGCAGTTCTGGGGGAGATTAGTCGCCCCTAAAAAGAGATTAGTCGCCAGGCGACTAAAAGTCCCTGATTCTGAGTATATGTCTCTGCCCCTAAACCTCAGTCTAATATTTCCTACTTGAACAGTGCTTAGCATAAACAAATGTAAGATGGCATCATTTTATAGCATCTCACTGTATAGGTTATGAGCAAACTTGGTGTTGCTGTCGCAGCTATGACTTTACTTTTCTATTAATGACATTTTTGGCTGAGCATGGACCCAGTTACATTAAACTCACACATCCAAATGGATTTCTACAAGAGGCTGTAAAATTGGAGCGTTAGGGCAATGGCACACACAGGACATGTTTTCACCTTGGTGTAATCCTGCCCCCATATGCAACAGAACAACTGAAAACACCTTTGAATTGCTGCCTGCGTCAAATGCTGCTGGTAAAACTGACCTTTCAATCCCACGACAATATTCCCTTCACGTGTGAGAGACTGAAAATAGAATTAAAGCGAGAAACATATTTATGATGTTGTCCAATGTCTTCCATGTAGCAGGCCAAATCAAGTGTTCAGGAGCCAGATTACCTTAGAATGAAATCATAAAAAGTATTATTTTTTCTCTGTCGTCTTAGGGGGACACAGGGACCGATGGGGTTAAGCTCCATCCTCCAGGAGGCAGGACACTTGAAGTAATTAAGGGGCGTGGCCAACGGGCTTTACCCCTCACACTGTACATTCCTATTCAGTTTTTTAAGTGTCCTGCTACCGGGAGGCTGGATCTGCGTTTGACGCTACGTTCAGCTCTGTCTGATACCCGGGGTGAGGCCGAAAAAGCAGGGTTACCTGTTTTTTGTATAGGCAGCCCCCTACGTGGTGCTACACACCGGGGTCATTATCTAGCATAAAGCTATACAGACCACCTAGACGTTGCCTGTACTGCAGAAACCAGTGCAGAGGGTCTAGCCGGTGTGGGGGGAAAGGTAAGTGGCATTTTACCTGTTAACAGGAACGTTGCCTAACCTTGGTTTCCCCCCCATACATGCGTTCCAGGCGGCCATTTTATAGCATACAGCGCACCGATAAGCACGCTACTGACAGGCTCTCCAAGAGAAACACTCTCTGTGATCTTCTGGCGATACCCCACACACTATACCTTCTTATATAACATGGCAGAAGGTAGGCCAGTGGGAATATTCACGAGGTCGGGGGGGAAGGTCCCTACTTCAGCACAGGTGAGATACCTGGCTTGTACAAATTGTCAGAATAAGTTCTCAGGGGGCCAGGGGGAGTCGCTGTGCAGGTCTTGCACGCAGGGGCAGGGTGCAGCCAGCGCCTCAGGGAGTATTCCACCGGCACAAGTGGAAAATTCTCCTAGAAGTGACACAGAGGAACCAAATCCTAGAGTTCCAGTTGAACCTCCGCCCCCTCTATGGGCTGTTCATTTGTCCCAATCCCTAGCATCTCTACAGGGGTTACCTGCCATTGCAGACAACCTAGGAAAGGCTCTAGTCAGACTTAGTCACAAATCCAGTGCTAAACGCAAACGGTCAGATGACACAAAGGATGATGATGTCAATCCTACTAGATCTGATGAGTCATCTCCTGAGCGACAATTATTCCATTCTGAAGGTGAAATTGATTCTTCTGGGTCTTCTTCTATGGATGAGGAAGACTATCAGGATGAGGGCAGAGACCGTGAAAATTTACACGATGTAGACAATATTATCAAGGGCGTGCTTGAGGTACTGAATATTTCTCAAAAGCCCAAACAGACTGATAACGCACCTACGCTATTTAAAAGACAGCATAAATCAACAGTATGCTTTCCAGAAAATGAGCAATTACAGAGTCTGATCCAGGATGAGTGGAATTCCCCCGAACATAAATTTCAAGCTACCAAAAAATTCTCAAAGTCATATCCATTCCCAAAGGAATTGGTGGAAAAATGGTCTAACCCACCGGCAGTAGATGCTCCAGTGTCTAGACTTTCAAAATCCACCACTCTTCCAGTCACTGACTCGGCAGCATTCAAAGACCCTTCGGACAGAAGGCTCGAAGGTTTTCTAAGGGCGATTTACACCTCTGCAGGGTCGACGTTGCGTCCCTGTTTGGCATCAGCATGGGTGTCCAGAGCTATTCAAGCATGGTCTGAGGGCCTAATTAAGGACATTCAGAATGGAACGTCCAGACAAGAATTGTTAACCTCTGCTCAAGCCATAGCTGAGGCCTCTAGTTATCTCTGTGATACCACTTTGGATACATCTCAAATTACGGCGCGCACTTCAGCTTTATCCATTGCAGCACGCAGAACACTGTGGCTCAAAAATTGGTCTGCGGACCTTAGTTCCAAGAAGTCACTAACTTCACTGCCCTTTAAAGGTCAACGTCTTTTTGGAGAAGAGCTGGAAAAGATCATCTCGCAAGCAACAGGGGGCAAGAGCACTTTCCTACCACAAGCCAAAAGCAGAGCGGCCTCTTCACATAGAAAGGGGAAATTTTTTCGTGGCCACAGCGGGAGATATACAAGACGTAACAGTTCCCCTCAAAGATCTCACTTTCGACCTAAATCCAACGATAAAGGTCGGCCAACCTGGAAGAACAATAGACCTCACAACAAGCCCTCAGGAGAAAAGCCCACGTCAGTCTGACGGGGCACTCCCTCCGGAATCGTTGGACTGGATAGGGGGCAAGTTACTTCGATTCCGGGAGGAATGGACCCGGCATTCTACGGATGCTTGGGTCAAAGAAATTGTGACGGAAGGCTATCATCTAGACTTCACAACTGTTCCACCCAGGAGGTTCCTCATGTCCAGAGTACCTCACAACCCCCAGAAGGCAAAAGCCTTTCTACAGTGTATAGACAAGATGGAGAGATCCGGAGTTGTAGTTCCAGTACCCTACACGGAGAGATTCTCAGGGTTTTACTCCAACCTGTTTACAGTACCAAAGAAGGATGGGGGACTACGACCAGTACTCGATCTCAAGGGTCTCAACAAATTCATTCGGTCGATACGCTTCAAGATGGAAACGTTGAGGTCTGTAATTCGGGGGATGGAACAGGGTCAACTGATGATGTCCTTAGATATCAAAGATGCCTACCTACATGTACCGATTTGGCCTCCTCATCAATCTTATCTCCGATTCGCATTCAAAAACAAGCACTATCAGTTTGTGGCACTTCCGTTCGGACTATCGTCCGCCCCCAGAGTGTTCACGAAGTTAATGGCTGTAACAGCGGCCACGTTGAGGCTACAAGGGATTTCAGTGACCCCCTACTTGGACGATCTTCTCCTGAAGGCCAGATCAGAGATGAGGGCCAAGGAGGATTTACAGAAGGCGGTACAGTTATTACAGGACTTCGGATGGACCATCAACTGGTCGAAGTCCAATCCCCACCCCAGCCACAACATGTTGTTTCTGGGCCTGGAATTCAACACGATTTCGCAGACTGTAAGTCTACCCACAGAAAAACAGATCAGGATCAGGGATCAGGTGCGGTCACTCTTATCCAGCCAATGGATAACGGTGCACAGGGCAATGCAGGTTTTAGGGACGATGGTGTCGGCCATCGAGGCGGTACCTTTCGCACAAATACACCTTCGACCGCTTCAAGCAAGCATTCTTGCTTCATGGAAAGGGGGTCCGCTATCTCGACTCCTTTCATTATCACAACCGACAAAGAAAGCATTGCGGTGGTGGCTGAGTCCGAAGAACCTAGCAGTAGGTCAATCCTGGGCAACTCCGAACTGGGTTGTGATATCAACGGATGCCAGTCTTCAGGGATGGGGTGCGACTTGCTACAATCAGTCAGCACAAGGTCTATGGTCTCCCGAGGAATCCAGACTATCGATAAATATCCTAGAACTAAGAGCAGTAAAGCTAGCCCTAGCTCAATGGACGAAACAGCTCGCAGAAAAACCAATACGCATTCAAAGCGACAACGCTACAACGGTAGCGTACATAAACCGTCAGGGAGGCACGAGAAGTCGGGCAGCACTGACGGAAGCAAGACAAATCCTACACTGGGCAGAGATCAATTCAGTGCAGCTATCTGCAATACACATTCCGGGAATATCCAATACAAAGGCAGACTTCCTCAGTCGAAATCATCTGGATCCAGGGGAATGGGAACTACACCCAGAAGCATTCGAACAGCTCACGAATCAATGGGGCATTCCCAGCATAGACCTAATGGCTTCCAGAAGCAACCGAAAAGTAACAAGGTTTTTCGCCCGCTACAGGGATCCGTTGGCACTGGGGGTGGATGCCATGACCCAGCACTGGAATTTCAATCTAGCATATGTATTCCCTCCACTTCCTATGCTACCGAGAGTGCTCAAAAAGATCAAACAATCTCAATTGACAGTAATTGTGGTAGCACCATATTGGCCTCGGAGAACGTGGTTCACCGATCTACGGGAAATGTCAATCGCTCAGCCAGTTCGGCTGGAGTCCAGACCAGATCTTCTGCAGCAGGGGCCCATAACACACCACAACCCCGGACTGTTCTCTTTGACGGGATGGCTGTTGAGATTTCCATCTGGAAGAGCCAAGGATTAGCTGAAGAGGTCATACCTACCATGTTGAAGGCTAGAAAAGCATCTTCGTCCAGGTCTTACCACAGAGTGTGGCACTCGTACTACAATTGGTGTAAGGAGTCAGACTTTCCTTTCCTTGAACTACAGTTACCACGAATACTTTCCTTTCTGCAACAAGGATTAAAAATGGGCCTCAAGCTTAGCTCTTTAAAGGTTCAAGTGTCGGCTCTGTCAATCCTCTTTCAATCTCGCCTAGCGAATGAAGACATTATACGTACGTTTTTGCAAGGAGTGGCACACATCATGCCACCATTCCGCCCACCCGTGGCAGGCTGGGACCTCAATCTAGTGCTGGAAGCGTTACTCGATCCACCGTTTGAACCATTAAGTTCAGTATCTGATACATGGATTACTTATAAGGTGGTATTTCTGGTGGCAATTTCATCTACTAGAAGAGTATCGGAACTTAGCGCCCTTTCGTGTGAACCTCCATACTTGATATTCCATAAAGATAAAGCTGTTCTCAGAACGGTGCCGACGTTCTTGCCCAAGGTTGTTTCTGCCTTTCATGTGAACCAAGAAATTGTAGTTCCTTCTCTCTGTCCAGATCCGAAGAATGATAAGGAACGCCGACTACACAAGTTAGATGTTGTCAGAGCATTGCGATGGTATATTGATCGTTCCAAATCCTTTCGGAAATCTACAGCTCTGTTCGTTCTTCCATCTGGTCCCCGCAGGGGTCAGCCAGCTTCAAAATCAGTCTTGTCTAGATGGATCAGAGAGTCGATTAAACAAGCTTATTCTGCAAAAGGAAGACCTCCTCCAGAAGGACTCAGGGCTCACTCTACTAGAGCGGTGGGTGCTTCCTGGGCATGGCGTAACTCAGCTTCCTTAGAGCAGATCTGTAAGGCGGCTACCTGGTCCTCTACTCATACATTTGCCAAATTTTACAAAGTCGACACATATTCTTCCGCTGAAGCTTCTCTTGGACGGAAGGTGTTGCAATCCGTAATCAAATAACTTCATATATGTATATACAGCTCGCTCCCACCCTGCTGTTGTTGGGACTGCTTTGTTAAGTCCCCATCGGTCCCTGTGTCCCCCTAAGACGACAGAGAAAACAGGATTTTTTTGTTACTCACCGTTAAATCTGTTTCTCTGTAGTCGAAAGGGGGACACAGGGCTTCCCACCTCGGCGAGCTGGTGACCGCTTGGTCACGTTTGAATAGTTCCTTGGTTTACTTTCTGTTACTAGTTTTAATAATTACGTTAGCAGCTTTGGAACAAACTGAATAGGAATGTACAGTGTGAGGGGTAAAGCCCGTTGGCCACGCCCCTTAATTACTTCAAGTGTCCTGCCTCCTGGAGGATGGAGCTTAACCCCATCGGTCCCTGTGTCCCCCTTTCGACTACAGAGAAACAGATTTAACGGTGAGTAACAAAAAAATCCTGTTATGTCAGCCTTCGTGTTCCGAATTCACATTGTTTTGCCTTCATGCATACATTGCCTGTTTATTGCTATGCTTTATTGCAGAAGAAAAAAAACTGACATTGCAGGAAGTAGCTAACCAAAAAGGCATCACCTGCAGAGTTCAAGGTTGGAAAACCCATCTGTGTGCAGCTCAGCTTCTCCAGCTGGTGAGTTAATGTGGAGAAGAGAAGGAAACGTAAATAGAAATGTAACAACATGTTTGTCTGCACATAAGAAACAGAAGAATAGCAGCACATCCATCTCTGGGTGGCAGTGCAGCTCAGTAAGCTGCATGCTTTGGCACTTTTAAGTTACATTGCAATACATGCTAGAATAAGTGTGGTATGCAGGGCCGCCATCAGGGGGGGACAGGGGGGACAAGCGTACCGGGCCCGGGCATGAAGGGGGGCCCGGCAGCGCTGCATTTTTTGAAGATCCGGGCCCCCCTTACGAGCGCCCGAGCCGTACGTCTTGCCTCTGTGCTGCCGAATGCGGAAGTGCCGAAAAGCCGAAGCCGATGCGCCGAAAAGACCCGAAGTCACGGAAAAAGCCGAAGTCACGAAGCGCTGAAAAGACCCGAAGTCACGAAAACAGCCGAAGCCGAAGTCCTGAAGCAGCGCAAAGACCCGAAGTCACGAAAACAGCCGAAGCCGAAGTCCTGAAGCGGTGAAAAGACCCGAAGTCACGAAAGGAGGTGAAGTTGAAGTACTGAAGCCGTGAGTTCAATTCTACTGAACACCAGTTTGTGTATTTTTTTTTTTTTTAATCTCCTGGCCACCAATGTATTATTTTAATATTCTATAGGCCCCTGCAACCAATCTTTTTTTTTTTTTAAAACATGTTTTTTTGGGGCCCCAATTTTTTTTTTAACTCGTAAGGGGCCCCTGACGCCAATGTTTTTTTTTTTTTTCAAAAAAATTTTTTTTTTTTTAAATTTTTTTTGGGGCCCCAATTTGTTTTTAACTTATAAGGGGGCCCCTGCCGCCAATGTTTTTTTTTTTTTCAAAAAAATTTTTTTTTTTTTTCAAATTTTTTTTTGGGGCCCCAATTTGTTTTTATCTTATAAGGGGGCCCCTGACGCCAATGTTTTTTTTTTTTTTTTCAAAAAAAATTTTTTTTTTTTTTTTTAATTTTTTTTTGGGGCCCCAATTTGTTTTTAACTTATAAGGGGGCCCCTGCCGCCAGTTTTTTTTTTTTTTTCAAATTTTTTTTTGGGGCCCCAATTTGTTTTTAACTTATAAGGGGGCCCCTGCCACCAATGTTTGTTTATTTTTTAGTTTTTTTTTTACATTTTTTTTGTTGGGGCCCCAAGTTTTTTTTAACTTATAAGGGGGCCCCTGCCACCAATGTTTTTTTTTAAAAAAAAAAATTTTTAATTTTTCTTTTTTTGGGGCCCCAATTTTTTATAAGGGGGCCCTGACCATCAATAGCTTTTTACAACTTGTGTGGGGGGGGGTTACTTTTTTAGCGCTGATGTCTGTGTGGTCTTTTAACTGCGATGTGGAGTGGGCGGGAAATGGGGTGGAGCTTGGTCGTCAGTGTGGGCGGGGCCCAGGGGGCCCCAAAAATTTTGTTGTACGGGGCCCCGTGATTTCTAATGGCGGCCCTGGTGGTATGCGAATATTTTGTCATTTAAAGGAAAACTATACCCCCCAAAATTAACACTTAAGCAATAGATTATGCCATATTAAGTGGCCTATTAAAGAATCTTAACAAACTGGTCTATATATTTAGGTAAATATTGCCCTTTTACATCTCTTGCCTTGAGCCACCATTTCGTGAAGGTCTCTGTGCTGCCTCAGAGATCATCTGACCAGAAATACTACAACTCAAACTGTAAAAAGAAGAATTGTGGAAGCAAAAGACACAACTCTGTCTGTTAATTGGCTCATGTGACCTAACAAGTTTGTTGGAAAGTTTGTGTGCACAGTGAATTGTACGATCCCAGTGGGCGGCCCTTATTTTTTAAAATGGCAATTTTCTATTTATGATTACTCAATGGAACTTACTACTAGAAAAGTATATTATTATTAAAAAAATGGTTTATTTACATGAAGCAGCTATGTACATGAATACAGAACTGTATTATGCAATATATTTTTAGAGACCTACATTGTTTGGGGGGGCATAGTTTTCCTTTAAGGGATCGTTTTATGTGTCATTATTTTGATTATTCTGTTGACTTTTTTGCCAGATTAAATTGGAGCAAGATGTGTTTGAAAGATTAACAGTGCTGCAGGAGGGACTCGTTCCCAAGAAGAAGACTGCCACTGATGATGACTTGCACAGAATCAATGAACTGATTCAGGTAATAGTTGATTGTGAGCTTTTAATTGTTCTTTTGTAGTACTTTGGGAATGTATAGATTAGGTCTGTTAGATGAGGTTTAGGTTTTTTGTTGATGGTCAGAAAGATCATTCCTGGGAAACACCAAGCATTATTTGAGGGCATAGCAATCATGAAACCCCTACATTTATTGTTCATCATATAATGTCTTGGGATGCTTCAGTATGCATATTTACTGGTATTTAGTCAAAATTAAACTAGTTGAGGTTGCCTTTGCCTTTGAGGTTGAAAGTATCTATGGGGTTTAGTAGGAAGATCACTGGTGCCAAATTGGCACGTTCAAGGTTCCTTCTTAAGAGGCTGCATTTGTCACAAGAACCATTGACATTTGTGCTTCTTTAGTCATATCTGGAATTTAGGTATGCACCGAATCCAGGATTCGGTTCGGTATTCAGCCATTTTCAGCAGGATTCGGCCGAATCCTTGTGCCTGGCCGAACCAAATCCTTAAAATCATGTGACTTTTCGTGACAAAACTGGTAAAAATTTTGTGGAAGAGCGCTCCTCTATTTTTCCCCTCCCCCTCACTGATTTGCGTATGGTTCGGGTTTGGTATTTGACCGAATCTTTTGAAGGATTCGGGGGTGCGGCCGAATCCAAAAAAGTGTATTCAGTGCATCCCTACTGGAAATACTGTTGGCTACCATGCATGGCAATGTTGACAGTAGGTGGCACTAACTGTACCTCTTCATATTTACCTTTCATTATTTTGAGTAAGGTGCATCAGAAACAGCTGGGCCAATAACCTTTAGCATATGTATTACATCCAGTTATATTAATCAGCTGGCTTCTACTACATTGTTTCAGGAGTCATAACCAGCAGGGGAATAATATAGGCCATGCTCTTGGTATTAATTGCATTTACAAAATCATTTAAAAATATTAAATTCATGTGTTTTGGAAAGTTGCTTAGAATTAGATTTTTTTTCATTTTGCAAATATAAGAGGCATAGTTATCAAAGGTCGAATTTTGAATTCATGTTTCTTATAGACTCCCATGAACTCTAAACTCGACCAATCTAAATTTTAAATTCAAATTTTTTTAAACTCAGGTGAATTGGATCGACCCGAAAACTTGAAACAAATTCAATTCCAGTTTTAAAAACTCTATTCAAGTTATTTTCCCCTGGAAAAATAACTTGAATGTCAGGAAAGTTGCAAACAACTCAGAAATTATCCCTGGATGTCTCCCATTGACTTAAACAGCAATTTGGCAAGTTTTAGGTGGGGAATAGTCAAATGAGTTCTTAAAGTGCTAGAGTATGATGAATCTCAAATCTAATTTTTTGAAACAGTGGAATCAAATTTGGATAATTTCCTAGTCAAATTTGCCAGTTTTGACCATAAAAAAACTAGAAAATTCAAATTTTCATTTCAACCCTTGATAAATCTGCTTGCAGGTGTTGAGAGATCTTACAGATGTATTTAATCAAACTTAATGTCATGTTAATGGTTGCTCCCATTTTAACAATTTATTTAGGGCTGTCTCTGCTAATGTTTTTCATTATTCTACAGGGTAATATGCAGCGGTGCAAGCTGGTCATGGACCAAATAACAGAGTCTCGGGACTGCATGCTTAAAGTACTGGACCACAAGGATCGTGTGCTAAAATTGCTCAATAAGAGTGGGGCGTCTCGTAGGCTCTCAAAAGTGAAACAGAAGGACAAAATGTGAATCCAAAACCAGCACTACTCCCTTCTATTGTGTAAATTAAAGTTTATTCCTGCACCAGCAGAGGGCAAGTTTTCTGTGGATGCTGCGTTTGTATCGTTTGTTTCTTTTTTCACTTGGTCACTTACTACAAGCTCCAGCTTTATCAGAGATTTCTTGTGGTCAGCTTATAATGCTTGGATGGACCTTAAAATGCTTGCTTTTCTTCAAGGAGAGTTCAACACCACTTGATTGAACTGCTGGTACTACACAAAAGCACTGGTCTGTGTATGCCACACAAATGTTTGTATATAGTTCTATTCATCTTTTCACTGTTACACACAAACCTGCCTTGTATTTACACACGTTTTATTATTATTTTTAGTCAAATGTGTTTTCAGGTATTGGTTATTTAGACAAATGTCTTATATCTTCAATGTTTTAACTTGTCCTTGGCTGCGTGAGGTAATCTGTTTTGGCTCCTCTGTCTTTAGTAATCTGAGACTCTGAACGGTAATTCGGAGATGGAAATAGTGTTACCAACAAGCGATTTTAATAAGAACACTTTTAGAAAATTGTGCGTGGCTGCTTTGAAACCTATGTAACTCTCTGTTGGATATTTTATATATGTCCCTGGTTAAAAGGGTTGTTGAATGAATGAATGAATGAATGAATGAATGAATGAATGAATGAATGAATAGATGAAAAGCCTATACAAATGGCCCAAAAAAGTTGTATTTTTATGAGTTAAGGACTAAATCTTCCACCACATACACCCATCTCCTCCCATGTCTTGTTTCATACCTAAAAGTCATGTTCTATTAAAAGAAGTGTTCAGCTGTGGGTTTAAATAAGAGGATCATGAAAAATAGAATGTATCATGGGGTACAAGTTTTTGTTTGTGCCTTTTAAATTGTGGAGTATAGAGTAAAGTTATGTAATTGCTGTACGTGTTAAACTGCATTGCACTGTGTAAGTACGCAGGTTATTAGGATTAAAGGAAATGCAATCATGGTTTCTCTCTCTAACTACTTCTGTTTAAGAAAATTGCACTGTAATTGCACTGCTCGTCTGGCAAACAGGTCTCGAGTTAAAGGAGAAAGAAAGCTACCAAAGCTGTTTATTGCCAATAGATTAGCCACAATAGTGCAAGTTCTGCAGAATGCTGTACCATACCTGACTAAACAGCTCTAGAAGCTCTTATCTGTTTAGGATAGCAGCTGCCATTTCTCTGTCGTCTCAAGGGGGACACAGGGACAGATGGGGTTAAGCTCCACCCTCTAGGAGGCAGGACACTTAGAATAAAAAAGAAAAGGGGCGTGCCAAGACCATGGCTTAACCCAACCTAGTAATAAACCATTCAGTTTTTAAGTGTCCTGCTTCCAAGGAGGATGGACAAATTCATCTTAAGAATTATTTTGCCAGGATACTGGCAAATGAGGTGTTCATCAGGAACAGGGTTACCTGTATCCCTTGTGGTGTGCCTCCTACGTGGGATGCCCACCGGAGTCACTAGCTAGCTTAAGCTATACCGACTTGTCTTCCAGGCATTCCTGCATTCCGTGATGGGAGAGCAGAGGGCCTAACCGGTGCGGCTCAAAATGTGAGTATGACCCTTCTTCTAATGGGTTTCTCTCTGCTGGCTCTCCTTCCCCTTATATGGAACCCTGTCTTTTGACAGATGCCTTCCCTATTCCTCCCCTCTGTTTGCACGGCTCCCTGCGGTTTCCTCGGCTGACCGGGGGAGGTGGTTCTGTGGCAGCGCTATTACTTCCTCTGCCTTTTCAGTCTAAGGCGCTCCATGCCTGCCTCGTGGTGCGGAGAAAAAGGGAGACGCGCCGTGCGTTCCAGCACCATGCGTTCCAGCCCCATGCGTTCCGGCGCCATTTTGCGCTCTGGGTGGAACGCATGGCTAGGCGCGCTTTCTAGGAGGCGTTAACTTCCTCCGATTTCCTCCAACTCCTCTCACGCTGCCTACTCCTCGCCTCTGAGCACTTCAGGGAGGATTCTTCAGGGGGACCACAGCGCAGCGGACAAGCTCTCCCTACAGGACGCGCATAGGTTAACCCTTCGGTTACCAGATTCTAGCGCATTACAGCCCTTGTTTTTTCTGACTCAAAGCAGAATTCTACAACCATTCAGCAGGTATCACAGACACTGCTTCAATGGCAGAGGGTAAGTCAGGGGGACTTTTCCCAAGGGCAGGGGGGAGAGCACCAGCAAAAGCAGCAGCTCAGATTACCTATTTAGCCTGCAAAAAATGCCAGACCAAAATCCAAGGAGGTCAAGGGGAGCCCCTCTGCAAATCTTGCAAAAAGGGGTTGTCTTCCGCTTCTGCCACGGTTGCCAATCCTGATCTTAGTGGCAACACTTCCCCGGCGGTTCCTTCTGGGTCCCCCAATCCAGAGGTTTCTCTCCCAGATCCCTCTCCTGGACCCTCTACTGATCCTCCAGCCCCCCTTTGGGCGCTTCAGCTTTCCCAGTCCTTAGCTTCTTTGCAGAATCTCCCTTCCATTGCAGATACTCTGGGTAAAGCTCTTGCCAAACTGGACCACAAATCCAGTGGCAAACGCAAGAGATCAGAGAAGTCTAAGGGGCACTCTAGTGTCCAGACCCCATCTGAGGACTCTGCTTCAGGAGGGGAATCCTCTCATTCCGAAGGTGAACTTCTCCCTTCCGAAGTTTCTTCGGAAACAGGGGAAGACAATGAGGAGACCGCGGGCCGCGATGTTCAGCATGACGTTGACCGTATTATTCAAGGGGTCATTGAGGTCCTTAAGGTCTCTCCTTCCTCGGAACAACAGTCTCAGACGTCCAGCCTGTTCAAGAGACAACACAAGTCTTCTCTCTGTTTTCCTTCCCATGAACAACTTATTAGCATTGTTCAAGACGAGTGGAATTTCCCAGAACGGAAATTTCAGGCTTCTCGGAAATTTTCTAAGTCCTATCCCTTTACTAGGGATCTTGTGGACAGGTGGTCACTGCCTCCGACCGTGGACGCCCCGGTTTCCAGGCTGTCTAAATCCACGACGCTACCCGTTACCGACGCGGCAGCCTTTAAGGATCCATCTGACAGACGTCTTGAAGGTTTCCTTAAAGCGGTCTACTCTTCCGCAGGGTCGACCCTTCGCCCTGTTCTAGCGTCAGCCTGGGTGGCCAGAGCCATCCAGGCATGGGCTGAATCTCTCTTCTCCGATATTCAGGACGGCGTTCCCAGGGCCGACCTTATCGAATCCGTGCGTTCCATAGCAGAGGCCTCCGCCTATCTGTCTGACGCCACCCTCGATACCGCACAGATCACAGCGCGTACCTCAGCTCTAGCTGTAGCGGCCCGTCGAACCCTGTGGCTTAAGAATTGGGCAGCCGACTCTAGCTCTAAGAAATCCCTTACTTCACTCCCCTTCAAGGGACAACGACTGTTTGGTGAGGAACTTGAAAAAATCATTTCTCAGGCCACGGGGGGCAAGAGCACCTTTCTTCCTCAGTCTAAGAACAAGCCCTCCACACAGCCCCGCCGGTCCAGATTTTTTCGGGGTCAATCTACCCGATTTTCTAGAAGATACAGCCCTCCCAGACGCTCCAATTTTCGCTCCAAACCAGCGGACAAGGGACGTCCTTCATGGAAGACTAACAAATTCCACAACAAGACTTCTGCCGACAAGTCTGCCTCCGGCTGACGGGGCATCCCCTCCGGAATCGCGGCAGTCCTTAGGGGGCAGACTACTGCAATTCCGGGAGGTCTGGCTCCAGCATTCCACCGATGCCTGGGTAAACGAGATCATTTCAGAGGGTTATCATCTGGATTTCTCTTCTCCCCCTCCTCGGAAGTTCCTCATGTCCAGACTTCCTTCCAATTCGGCCAAGGCTCTAGCCTTCCTGGACTGTGTCCACAAGATGGAGCAAAGTGGAGTAATCATACCAGTGCCTCCTCCAGAGACATTCTCAGGGTTCTACTCCAATTTGTTTCTGGTCCCCAAACGGGACGGCTCCTTCCGTCCGGTGTTGGATCTCAGTTTTCTCAACAAATTCATCAGATCGGTCAAATTCAAAATGGAAACCCTTCGCTCTGTGATACGGGGGATGGAACAAGATCAGTGGATGATGTCCTTGGACATCAAGGATGCCTACCTCCACGTACCAATTTGGCCGCCTCATCACCGGTTCCTGCGGTTCGCTTTCAAGAATCGACATTACCAATTTGTGGCGCTCCCCTTCGGTCTTTCCTCAGCCCCCAGGGTCTTCACCAAGCTCATGGCGGTGTCCGCAGCAGCTCTACGTCTCCAGGGCATATCGGTGACGCCTTACTTGGACGATCTGCTCCTGAAGGCCAGGACGAAAGACAAGAGCGAACAGGATCTTCAGAAGGCCGTTTCTCTACTTCAGGACTTCGGATGGACCATCAATTGGAAGAAGTCCAATCTCATTCCCAGTCACAGGATGACTTTTCTGGGTCTCGAGTTCAACACTCGTACGCAGAGAGTGAGTCTCCCTTCGGAGAAACAGGAGAAGATCCGAACTCAAGTGCAACTCTTACTTCGGACCTCCAGGCCCACCATTCATCTACTTATGAAGGTTCTAGGACTCATGGTTTCTTCGATCGAAGCGGTCCCCTTCGCACAATCGCATCTTCGTCCGCTTCAATCCAACATTCTGACCACATGGAAAGGGGGACCCTTATCGCAGAGAATCTCTCTTCTCCGCTCGACACGGGAGTCTCTCCTTTGGTGGCTCAGACCCTCCAGCCTGTCCGGGGGACAGTCCTGGGCGACTCCGGATTGGCTAGTGATAACCACGGATACCAGCCTTCAGGGCTGGGGAGCAACGTGGGGCAGTCGGTCCGCACAAGGTCTATGGTCTCCCGAGGAGTCCAAACTCTCCATCAACATACTGGAGCTACGGGCGGTAAAACTCTCTCTCCGACACTGGTCACACATCCTCCAGGCCAAGGCTGTTCGGGTGCAGAGCGACAATTCCACAACCGTCGCAGACGGGGTGGAACGCGCAGCAAGGCCGCCTTGGCAGAAGTGCAACAGATTCTACTCTGGGCGGAGGCCAGTTCCGTAAGGCTTTCCGCCATTCACATTCCGGGAGTGGACAACACCAGGGCCGATTTTCTCAGTCGGCACCTCCTAGATCCAGGAGAGTGGGAGCTTCACCCGGAAACATTTGCGGAGATCGTCCGTCATTGGGGGGTTCCCGAGATCGATTTAATGGCGTCCAGAGTCAATCGAAAGGTGCCCAACTTCTTCGCTCGCTCCCGCGATCCTCTGGCAGTGGGCATCGATGCCATGACGCAGACCTGGCACTTCGACCTCGCCTACGTCTTCCCTCCTCTTCCCATGCTTCCTCGGGTGCTGAAAAAGATCAGGCGGTCTCGCGTCACCGCGATCGTGATAGCCCCTTTTTGGCCCCGGAGAACTTGGTTCTCGGATCTTCAGGAGATGTCCGTCGCTCAACCTCTGCGACTGGTTCCGCGGACCGACCTGCTTCTTCAAGGCCCCATTGTTCATCACAATCCGGGCCTCTTCGCTTTGACGGGATGGCTGTTGAGGCCGCAATCTGGAGACGAAAGGGGATAGCGGAAGATGTTATCACCACCATGTTGAAGTCCCGCAAGGCTACTTCTTCCAAGGCCTATCACAGAGTTTGGCGTAACTACTGGACCTGGTGCAGGGAAACCGCCGTCCCCTCTGCTGATTCTTCCTTCATGGACTGTGTCATCCCTCGGGTTTTGTCCTTCCTTCAAAGGGGTTTGCAGTTGGGCTTGAAACTCAGCTCCTTGAAGGTGCAGGTGTCAGCTCTCTCGGTGTTGCTTCAATCCCGTTTGGCCTTGGATGATTCCATCCGTACTTTTCTCCAAGGAGTGGCTCATGTCGCCCCTCCTTTCCGCCCTCCGACTCCAAGTTGGGATCTCAATATTGTTCTGGATGCTCTCTTAGACCCTCCCTTTGAACCTCTTGCATCCGTTTCCGATGACTGGCTCGCTCGGAAGGTGGTTTTTCTTGTGGCGATCTCTTCTGCGAGACGAGTTTCGGAGCTCTGCGCACTATCCTGTGACCCGCCTTTCCTTGTTTTTCACAGAGACAAGGCCGTACTCCGCACTATTCCGTCATTCCTACCCAAGGTGGTGACGTCCTTTCACATCAACCAGGAGATTGTGGTACCGTCCCTGTGTCCGGATCCCAAGAATGACAAGGAACGCAGACTTCATGGTTTGGATGTAGTCAGAGCGCTCCGGTGGTATCTGGACAGATCCATGTCCTTCCGCCGTTCACGGTCCCTGTTCGTTCTGCCCTCAGGGACTCGGAGGGGCTTGGCTGCGTCCAAGTCTTCTATTGCCCGATGGCTCCGGGAAACCATCGCGAAGGCCTATTTAGCCAAAGGTAAGTCGCCCCCAGAAGGTGTTCGCGCCCACTCTACCAGATCAGTGGGAGCTTCCTGGGCATGGCGCAACTCGGCCTCTTTGGACCAGATCTGCAGAGCGGCTACCTGGTCTTCTGTCCACACATTTACAAAATTCTATTGTCTCGACACGTTTTCCTCGGCCGAAGCCTCCTTTGGTCGTAAGGTGTTGCACTCAGTGGTGCAATAATGTGTCATTGTCT
Source organism: Xenopus petersii (assembly GCA_038501925.1). Lineage (NCBI taxonomy): Eukaryota > Metazoa > Chordata > Amphibia > Anura > Pipidae > Xenopus > Xenopus petersii. Next base: position 31,138,227 of record CM076681.1, on the reverse strand, counting down.
CGCTCCCTCCCTGCTTCTTTTGTTGGGGCTGCTTTGTTAAGTCCCCATCTGTCCCTGTGTCCCCCTTGAGACGACAGAGAAAACAGGATTTTTTGATGCTTACCGTTAAATCTGTTTCTCTGTAGTCGATAAGGGGGACACAGGGCTTCCCGCCCTTCAGCGAGTTGGATCTATTGTTCCACAAGTGAAATGTTTTCCTGTTTACCAGTTCTGCAGTTTCTTGTTTATGTTTAGCAGTCGCTTTGGTACTAACTGAATGGTTTATTACTAGGTTGGGTTAAGCCATGGTCTTGGCACGCCCCTTTTCTTTTTTATTCTAAGTGTCCTGCCTCCTAGAGGGTGGAGCTTAACCCCATCTGTCCCTGTGTCCCCCTTATCGACTACAGAGAAACAGATTTAACGGTAAGTATCAAAAAATCCTGTTATTGTTGCTTGTTGTGACATCACTTCCTGCCTTAGTCCCTCCCTGCTCGCTCGTAGCTCTGGACTCCGATTACAGCAGGGAGGAGAGGAGCAAACTGAGAATGCTTAAAGGACCAGTAACATCAAAAAATTTTATTTAAAAAATACATTCTATATGATAAAAATAATGGACATGCCCTAATAATGCCCTATAAAATACCTAGCGTTTTTTTTTTTTTAAAAAAAAAAAATTCAAAATACAATTTCTCCATTACCTTGGAAACTGGCGATATGGTGATCAGTTCGCCACTGCGTGCACGTTCCCAACACTGTTCCTCCACACAGCATCGGAAGTCAGGAACAGGATGTCACACACAGAGCAGAGAGGCAGGGAGAGAAGGCTGCATGGAGAGAGAGAGAAATGCTGGGGGGGGAGGTCTTCAGAACAGCTGGCAAAGAAAGCTGCTGGGACAGAAAGGGTGTTGACAGAAAGCCTGTGGGGGGGGGGGGCAGAAATAAATTCTGTAACGGAGAAAGGAAGGCTTGTCAAGAAACTCTGGGGGGAGTGACGAAAGGAGAAAAACACAGAGGAGGGGGAGAAAAGTTGAAGGCTGGGTGAGGGAACTGCAGTGAGACGCACACGGAGTCAATGGCTGTGTGACAGGAACATGCTGAGGGAACAGCAGCGAGAGAGGAAGTGATGTCACGAAGAACCGGAAGAGGCACACAGCTGCGCACACGTAGGGAAGGAGAAAGAGGATGAAGCTAGAATATGGTGGAGACCCTTTGGACGTCGTGGGACAGCGCCGGTTTGAATTTTTTCGGGGTGTCTTGCCGAAACCGCAGGAAAGGGCAGCATATTGGGGTAAGTAATGTACATTAATTATTTTTTATTGTGAAAAAAAAAAAACTGTTACTGGTCCTTTAAGCCCAAGCCCTGGAAGTTTAAACTGAAAACAGGAAGTTGATACAGAAGTCCATGTGTACACAATAGAAGGAAAGAAATGTGGTGTTTCCTGTTGCTTCCACGTGGCAGTGGGCACACTATGGGTTAATCCCCCCTGCCACGTGATTGGACAGGTTTTCCTCTATAAAAAACGTACTTCCGCCCCTGGCCGCCATCTTTTTTCCTCCTGTCGCTCTCCCTTGATGTCCAGCAAATTGCCTCTCTTCTGCTGAAGCTCCTGAGCCGAGGCCTAAGTCCTTGTGAGAGCTCTTGGAGAAGCTGACAGGCTTGTGGCCAAAGTGTGCCTCCGTTCCAGTCAGACGCAATGCCGTGTATTGCAGGCTTATGCACAATTAGACACTGATGTTCCCACTTCCAACATGGCGGCGGACGCCGGCGTGTAGTCACGGGCTAAAGGTACGCATTGACGCAGGCGCATCTATGCTGACGCATGCTCCAAATAAGGCGCAAGGAAGTGGATTGGCGCGAAAATTTAAATTCCTAGCACCTTCTCCCCCCAAAGCTGCCAGACTAGTAAGACAAACGGTTTGCCTGGAGTGCCTTTGTGCAGTTCAGAGGGTACAATTGTAAGTACTTAAAAATATTGATCCCCACATAAGGGGAATAGATCAACCTACACCAGTGACTATAACTCAATCCATGGCTCTTGAAAGGAGTCCAGAGTTACTTGGTGATAGAAGATAATTCCCTGTCTGTATCCAGGCTAACTGCTCCACCATAGAGGATTCCGCTTTCAATACAGATCTAGTAGAACCTTTAATTAAAGCCTTAAGGAAAACCTTGGACCTGGAAGAAAAAACACAGTCCTCAACTAAAAAAGACAAGATGTTTAAATCTGTAGCTAAGAAGAATCATTTGTTTCCGATCCATGATTTTATTAAGAAAACGGTGGACTCTTGAGTGGGAAAGTCCAGATAAGCAATTGGTGATCTCTAGGAAATTCAGGAAAATGTTCCCTGTTCCAGCAGACCAGTCTAAGACTTGGGAATTCGCTCCTAAAGTTGATGCAGCGATCACTCGTGAGGCCAGGAGAGCCACACTCCCAGTGGACTAAGGTGTCTCACTCCGAGATCCTATGGAGAGAAGGCAAGACACCTCATTAAAAAGAGCTTATGTGGCTATCACCTCTGTCACCATCGCTAACATTTGGCTACAAGACCTTGAAGAAGCCATCAAAAGAGGTGAGGACAGAGGCAAACTCACCCACATGCTACAAGACATAAAGGTGGCCAATGATTTTGAAGCCAAAGCCTCTATGGACATCGTCAAATTGGCAGGGAAATCCATGAGCCTCTCAGTGACTGCGAGGAGGAGTCTATGGCTAAGACACTGGAACGCCGACCCTCAATCTAAACACAACCTATGCTCTCTACCTTCCAAGGGTAACCTCCTGTTTGGACCTAATCATATCCAAAGTGTCAGCTGGAAAATCACATTTTCTCCCTCAAGAAAGAAGAGATGGGAGACCAGTCAGAGGCAGAGCATACACCTCTAGACCTACATTTAAAGATGTAAAACAATACAAACCAGGCAGACCCTGTTCCAGGCAGTGGAAACCAAAGGACCAGTCTTTTCCAAATATCTGAGGGGCAGTTCTATCTCTCACTCGGTTCCCCATGACAACAGCAAGAATATGTCAACAAATCTTGGGGAAACTAGGATCCACATCAGAATGTGTCAAGTGGGTCTGACCAGACCAGAGCTCTCCAGAGGGAGTTTTTCTCAAAATGGGACCACGACCATGCAAATCCCAATCAGCTCATCTGTCTAAGCTCAGACACCCTGGCATCCCTCAAGTGGTGGCTACAGGAAGACCATCTCCTCCAACCTATATGTCTTCTCCCAAAAAGTTGGGAGCCAGCAAGAAAGGCTGGGGGCTCACCTAGAGAATCTCAGAATACAGGGGAATTGGCAGAAGGAAGAATTACCCAAATCTTCCAACTGGAAGGAATTGAAAGCCATACATCTTGAGTCTTCCAACACATAGTCCAGGGAAAGGCTGTACGGATCAGGTCCGACAACATGACTGCAGTGACATACATCAACAAGCAAGGTGGAACAAGATCCAAAGAGCTATTTGCCTTGACCACTCTTATGTATTCGTGGGCGGAACATCATCTGACAGATCTGAAGGCAGTACGTGTTCCCGGCAGTTTGAACTCACTAGAAGACAAACTGAGCCACTCCCATTCATTTCCGGGGGAAAGGGAACTACATCAGAAAGCATTCCTCCTTATCCAGTCAAAATGGGGCCCATTTTCCATTGATCTGATGGCGACGAGCAAGAACGCGAAATTGCCAACCTTTGTGTCTTGGGGCCCGGACAAAAGGGCAGTTTTCGCAGACGCATTTTCAAAAAAGTGGAACTTCTAAAGACCTTACCTCTTCCCTCTGTTCCCCCTGATCCTTGAATCTTGAACAAAATCAAAGAAGACCAAGCAGAAGTGGTACTGGTAGCCCCACTTTGGCCAAGGAGAACTTGGTTCCCTCAGTCTTCCGATCTTTCCGGATCTCAGCCAGGGAGTAATACCCCACCCTCATCCAGAAAGACTGCACCTTGGCTCTTGAAAGGAGGAGCTTAAAATCTTCAGGGCTATCTGCCAACTCAATTTCCACCTTATTGGCGTCTAGGAAAACTTCCACGAAGTATTTTGTAGCATGGGAAAAATTTCTTGGGGAAAGTTCAACGACATGAACCATCAAAATCTCTCAGAAGTCAAACTAATATAATTTCTTCAGCAAGGGGTTGAAAAAGGCCTCAGCAACTCTACCTTAAAAGGTCAGATTTCGGCAATTTCTCATTTTTCCAAAACTCCTTCAGCTCAACAGGCCCTGATTAGAAGATGTTTCCAAGGACTGAGGAGACTTAGACCAAGAGTCCACTCACATGTTCCCTCGTGGCACCTCAATCTAGTTCTCAACTCCTTAACAAAGGAACCTTTTGAACCTTTGGATCAAGTACCCCTTAAGTTCCTGATACTAAAGACTTGCTTCCAGCTAGCCATTACATCGGCTAGGAGAGTATGCAAGCTACAAGCCCTGTCTATACAAGAAGGTAAACTTTCCTTCTCCAAGAGTCATCTTAAAAACAGCAGACGATTTTTGTCCTAAGAGACTCTCCGATTTTCACACATCACAAGAGATTGTATTACCATCCTTCTTCCAAAACCCCAAGTCTGACCAGGAAACCCGGCTACATACTCTGGACGTAATTAGATGCTTGTCTATCTATTTAGATAGGGTCAAGTCCTTCAGAAAGTCCGACTCCCTCTTGATAATACCTTCCGGAAACAAAGCAGGAACTCAGCCTTCCAAGTCGTCAATAGCCAACTGGATCAAGCAGTGTATACGTATGGCTTATAACTCCCAACATAACCGTGTTTCCTCCAAGGTACAAGCACACTCCATGTAGGCATTGGCTGCATTCTGGGCCTTCCATTCCAGGGCTTCGGCGGAAGCCATCTGCAAGGCAGCAGTCTGGTCCTCTCTTCACACCTTTGCTAAGTACTACCAATTTGATGTTTTCATGAAAAAATGTTCTGCATTTGGCTCAGCGGTTGTGCAGTCTGCCTTACTTGAGAATTAAATATTCCCTCAGCAACTTGTGTTGATCTTTTGTACATCCCATAGTGTGCCTACTGCCATGTGGAAGGAACAGGAAACGAGAAAATCAATTCATACTTAACGATATTTGCTTTTCCTGGACATTAACATGGCAATGGGCACAGCTTCCCACCCTGTTTGGGGGAGACTCCAGTAGGTTAAAGATGGCGGCTAGGGGCAGAAGTACATGTTGTTTTTTTTTTTTTTTTTATATGTGGCAGGGGGGATTAAACCATAGTGTGCCCACTCCAAGTTACAGTCCAGGAAAAGAAAATCTCAGTAAGTATGAATTGATTTTCTCGTTTCTTTTGACAGGACTCAGAGCATTACTTTTTTAGGATTTACTGGTGTATTTATATAAAGCTTATTTAATTTTAGCTTTTCCTTCTCCTTTAACGTGGCCATACACACAGAGATCCGCTCATGTGGCATAAATGGTGAAATGTAGATTGATTAAATAACCCATCTCGTCAATAGGTAGTCTGTAGCAGGTCCAAAATAAATACACATATTCATGGCAAACTTCCTCCCTTGGGTTGTACAACGAGCTTAATGTTAAGTTCAACATGTATAACAGGCTTTACCCTCTTGCATCATTTCTTCGCTATGGATATCCACAATGAGCAAATGTGTACATGCTTTACCTTACACCATGTATCCGTCCTATCAACATTAGCCCTTTTGTACATGGCCTTCTGGCTCACTAGTAAATTCAGAACAGTAGGGTGTAGTAATCACTGTGTTAGGTATCTTTTTACCTGTACCAAATGCAGCTAAAGCCTATTTTATAGTGTTTTCTGGCACAGGGTTTGTGTATGAAGTGGCATGTAGAACTTTTGTTGTGCAGTAAAGGTATGCCATCATAAAGTACCTTTTGTGTTCTCTGATGACTTTAACATCTGTCCTCGGATATAACATACTATGAATGGACCAGTAGTGCATTACAACTCCTTAGCAATTTGTTGGAAAATGGCATTTTTTTTTTTTTCAAGCCAGAAATAATATTTAAAAAAGCAGTATAATCCCTACAATAGGCATAAGTAGGTTTACAGGATGTATTGCAATAAGTTGCATGAAAGTAGCAGCTGCCTAGACCTCCAGCACCTTCTACTGTCCTTGACTGCTTGTTGGAAATACCGAAGACATATCGAAGCAATGAAGATGGAGGAAATGCCAGTGTTAATGAGCCCTGAAGACTAGACTACAGCCGTAACCATTCAATCCGTTGAACAGACTATGGACTAGTCTCACTGCCTACCGTTATCCTCCGATATCCCCAAATCCTTCTCAAATAAGGTCCCCAACACACTACTATTTAAAGTATAACTCAGACAGCATTGCCACTGCAGATTGTACTCAGAACCCCAAACCAAAGCACTGTCTTCCATTAAATAGAAGAGGGGGATGGTGGTCAGAACAGCTTTTCCAAATGGTCTGCGTCCAATTCCTTAATAGTTGCTCTGTGCTGCAACTGCTGCAAATGATCCAAGTATAGGAGAAGGAAGGGGAACTCCAGCAGTATTATTCCAGGCAGTGGTAATCACAACATGTTTCTGGGTTCAATACCCTTTATCAAGTGACTTGATAAAAGGTATTGAACCTGAAACATGTGTTTACCACTGCCTGGAATAAAAAGTTGTTTGCAGTAATACTGCTGGAGTTTCTCTTCCTTCTCCTGTACTTGGATCACTGTCTTCCTTCACACTGAATCATTCCAGTGATCTTTTCTGTTTTTACACTAGTGGCAGAGTTAATATACAGTTGTGTTCAGAATAATACGAGTGTGTTTAATAAACTAAATAAAGCTCAAAATCCTTATAATAGCTTCTATTTGCATACACTCAAATGCATTGGGAACACTGCACTTTCTATTCCAAATCAAACAAAAAATGTGTGATTCCCTTACAGAAAAGGAAGAAAAGATAATATTAGATTGTTAGGCATTCTTCTTTACAAACTCAAACATTTACTGTATTAAAGGGAACCCCCAAAAAAATGATTCCAAATCCTATATTATCACATTAGTCAAGCAACGGATTTGGGGGTTCGGCCGAATCCAAAGTAGTGAATTCAGTGCATCCCTAATGCAAAGTAAAAGTAATTGCCGGTCCTGGCCCTATGCCTAAGGCATAGAGGAGGGGCAAGCAATATTTGATTGACAGCTGACATTTTTAAATGAGTTTATGAATGCTTTAATAAAAATTATTTCATATATAATTTGAAAAGGACTTTTATTATAAAGCTTTTAATGTCTAGGTGACAGGTCCCCTTTAACTGAAAAATGTCTCAAGATTTGCTTTCCTTTGAATCACTGTACTAGTATATATATATATATATATATATAGTTGTATAATTACTGTTTCTGAGAACTGCTGCACATCTGTCTTACATGGAGTCTACCAACTTCTGGCACCTGTTACATTCCACAATTCTTCTGCATTTCTTGGTTTTGCCTCAGAAACGGCATTTTTGATCACAATCACAAGTTTTCTATTGGATTAAGATCTGCGAATTGGACTGGCCACTCCATAACGTCAATCTTGTTGGTCTGGAACCAATATGCTGCATGTTTACTGGTGTGTTTGGGGTTGTCACCTTGTTGAAACCCAAATTCAAGGGCATGAGGCAACATGAACTCCCAGTATTTTGATGTATTGAAACTGATCCATGATCCCTGGTATTTGCTAAATAGGCCCAACACCATAGTATGAGAAACATTCCCATATAATGATGCTTGTGCCACCATGTTTCACTGTCTTCACTCTGTACTGTGACTTGAATTCAGGGGGTTGTCTGGGGCCCCTAGACCCAAAACAATCTTGCTTTTATCAGTCCACAAAATGTTGCACCATATCTCTTTAGGCCAGTCAATGTGCTCTTTGGCAAATTGTAAACTCTTCAGCACATGCCTTTTCAACAGTGGGACTTTGTGGAGGCTTCTTGCTGATAGCTTGGCTTCACATAGGTGTCTTTTAATTGTAACAGTATCACAGGTAACTTTAGACCTTCATGGAGCTGACGATTGGCTGTCTTTGCCATTTTGGCTTTTCTTCTATCCATTCGAATGGTAGTTTTATGTTTTCTTTCAGGTTTTGGTTGCCATTTTCTGCACTTCTTCATATGTTTCAAAGTACGCTGTTCTTCTGAACAATGAATGGAACGACCCATTTTACTCAGATTTTCAGAGTGAAATTCACTTTAACCAGCATGCACAACATTTGGTGCCTTCCTTCCATAAAGGGGTTGTTCATCTTTGTTTTAACTTTTAGTATGATGTAGAGATCGATTTTCTGAGACAATTTGCAATTTTGACTGGATTTTTGACAAGAGTGACTGGATGTCTAACATAATAGCCAGAACACTACTTCCTGCTTTGTAGCTCTCTAACGCTGAGTAAGTCAGCGACTTGAAGGGGGGCCACATGGGACATAACTATTCAGTGAATTTGCAATTGATCCTCAGCATTCAGCTCAGATTCAAAAGCAACAGTTATGACCTATGTGCCCTCCCCCTCAAGTCACCAGGGTAGCCAGTCAGTGGAAACCAAGAGAGCTGAAAAGCAGGAAGTAGTGTTCTGGCTATTGTTATACACCCAGTCACTCCAGCATTTACACATTACATATTTGGCTAATTAATTATATTAGAAACATTTTATATTTTGCACAGCCTATCTATTTAACCAGTTTTTATTTTTATATTGAACAAATCCTTTAACAACCACAGAAAACTTTTAGAAAGTTAATAATTCATCTACTTATAAGCATATTATTCTATCTCAAGATCGAGGAACTGTGGGAAAAAGATTGGCTAAAAAAGGCATTCACTTCTCCTTGGTTTTAAAAAATGTTTTTTAAAACCAATAAAAATCTGTTCCCATTTTCATAAAAATTTCATGTATGACTATAAATGTATAAAGAATATTCCTCTGCATTAGATCTACTTAAAAGAAGGTTGGGAACACCTCACTGTTATATTCCTTATCCAGCAGGCCGTGGAGAAGCAGATGTGCTCCGTAAGGAGCTGTTGTGACGCCTTTTTTTTAGTACCAGCCAGGATCTAGTTTAAACTTACCATGTTTATCCCTTCTAGTTCCACAATCCTGCTCTTCATGTCATCACAGCAGGGGACCTTTTTACCCATAAAGTGGATCACCATACCAGAGGCCACCCCTTCAGACTAGAAGAAAAGAACTTTCATTTGAAGCAACGTAGGGGGTTCTTCACAGTCAGGACAGTGAGGTTGTGGAATGCACTGCCGGGTGATGTTGTGATGCTGATTCAGTTAATGCCTTTAAGAATGGCTTGGATGATTTTTTGGACAGACATAATATCAAAGGCTATTGTGATACTAAGCTCTGTAGTTAGTATAGGTATGGGGATATAGAATTTAATTAAAAGTAGAGAGGGGTGTGTGTATGGATGCTGGGTTTTCATCTGGAGGGGTTGAACTTGATGGACTTTGTCTTTTTTCAACCCAACTTAACTATGTAACACCCCCATTGCAAAATGTGACAGCCCTACTGATGACATCACTAAGCACTGTTTATATATAGTAAATAAAGTACCCCTCTTGTAAAATATGAGGATATTAGAAGTCACCTCAGAGTTCCATGACCTGTATAAAATGTCTCCGCCTTAGGCCTCGTGTTTTTATATGGTCATGAAACTCCTCTGTGACTTCTAATATTTTACAATAGGGGGTATTTTATGCATTCTATAATTTACAAGATATTCATGGCTTGTGTGAATTATAAAGTGAATACTACTTTATTTATACTTTATCTATTATAATACACAAGTTTGAGTGAGTCATGTGACAGAAATGACATCAGAACTCACCGTTTATAAATGATGACATCAGAACTCACCGTTTATAAGGATATAATTTATAAGATATTCATGGCTGTTGTGTATTATAAGTATATCAGTAGAAGATGTGAGCTATGTTACTGTGTGGGCTGATTTCCCCCAACCTCCGGGACCCTCCTGCTGCATCTTCCACCCCAGCATTCCCCAGGATGCCACAGTTGCCATTTAAAAACACCTGACAGGCGGACATGTAGAATTAACAGCAATTGAAGCTCAAATACCCCATTCTCTTACAGGTGGCCTGTCTCTCAGCGCTACCCTAAAACTAGACCGCTGTCTACCACGACGTTGATCCATCAAAAGAAGGGACCATTCGGGTGTACAAAAAGTGCTGCTCCCATATCCAATTTATTCATCCAGCATCCGTGACGAAAAAGCCTGCAGTTTTTCCTCAGCCCCTAATTTTACCAGCCTCAGCCCCGCCACTCTACTCATCAATTCCCGATTCTTCGCTTTTTGTGAACCAACAGCTGTCAAAGCCAAACAGGGCCAGTGCGGCCCCTTGGAAGCAGCAGCCAATAGGATCAGACGCTCGGCTGCACGCAAGCAGTGTCACGTGGCTGGAGGACGATCCAAAGAAGGGAAGTAGGAAGGTGCATTTTATTACAGAGGCACACCGGCAGGCAGCAGGTCAGAGGAAGGAGGATTTCTGTCAGGGGGTGGAACGTGAGTTAACGGTCTGTGTGGTAGAGTGACGTTTTTTTGGGATTTGATGGGGGAGAGCCTGTTCTACAATATATAAGCTGCTCTGTGTGTTTGTTCGTCAGTATTCATGCTTCCCAGTGCTCCCCCACCACTCTGTCTGGTACTTTCTGTATATTTATGCTTCCTGTACTGTATCCCTGTGTCAGCACGTAGAGAAACCCTGCAGGGTGTCGGGCCAGTTCTAGCCATAGTCTCTCACATATCATTCCTCCAGCAATACCTAAAGCTCCTGCTCTGCTGCTGCTGTGTCATAGCAACATAGTAAATCAGGTTGAAAAAAGGACACCCATCCATCAAGTTCAACCTTTTAAATCTTTATATCTGGGGTCCCCAACCGACTGGCCGCGGCCCAGAACCAGGGCGAAGACTTGAACTGGGCTGCTGAGCCTAGCTTCCAAATAAAGGACGGCTAACAGTAATTTGTTTCTTTTTAACGAAAAAAAAAACAACACAGTTTAAACTTTTAATTCGCAAAGCTTTTATTAAGAAATGACTTACCGATTCTCTGCATGCGCTACTCTTCTAATACGGCGACAGGGCGACGATCCATCGCGCGGAGGAGAAATCGAGCGCCGCACAGATGGATCATCGCCCTGTTGCCATTTCAGAAGAGGAGCGCATGCAGAGAATGGGTAAGTAATTTCTTAATAAAAGCTTTGCGAATTAAAAGTTTAAACTGTGTTGCTCTTTTTTATTGGTTAAAAAGAAACTATTTTTTTTTAAAATTACTGTTACTGGTCCTTTAATGAGGCTCGTCAAATTAGACGATGGCACGCTGATTTGGACACCGGCCCACCAGAATTGACACTGATCCTTCCTGACCAACACCTGTCCCTGGGCCAAAAAAGGTTGGGGACCACTTCTATATACATCCTGCCTAACTGCTAGTTGATCCAGAGGAAGGCAAAAAAAAGAAACATTTGAAGCCTCTACAATTTGCCTCAGAGGTGCACAAAATTCTTTCCTTACTCCAAGGGGCACATTTATCAAAGAGTGAAGTTAGAGATCGCTACAGTCCTCTAGAGTGAAATTCCGACCACTCTCCATTTATTTCTATGGGATTTTGAAAGGCATATTTGTCAAAGGATGAACTTTCACCCATTGATAAAAACTCCCATAGTAATGAATAGAGAGGCGGTATTTCACTCTAGAGGACTGGGTGATCTCTATCACTGGAACTTCACTCTTTGATAAATATACCCCCTTGATGGCACTCGGACTAGTCCCTGGATCAACTTGTACTATAAGCTATCTTCCATAACCCTGTATTCCCTCACTTGCTAAACACCATCCAACCCCTTCTCAAATCTATCAGCCTGTACCTCTGATTCAGGAAGAGAATTCCACATCTTTACATCCTGTACACATATATATTTATATTTACACCACTCACACATAAAATGCAATAGAATTGTTTTGCCTTTAATAAGGATTAATTATATCTTAGTTTGGATCAAGTACAAGCTACTGTTTTATTATTACAGAGAAAAGGAAATCATTTTAAAAATTGTGAGTTATTTCATTTAAAGTCTGAATATACACACACACATATATATATATATATATATATATATATATATATATATATATAAAATTATCCAAAAAGAACCAGCAAAACAGAAAATAATATACCACTGGGACCTTTTTCAACCACAAGCAATTAAGGAATGACCTCACATTCAAAGCATTCAAGTGATTGGTGCAGAACATGAAAGTGATTAGTGCACATCATTTAAATATAGTAATTTTTTTTTTTTTTTAGAGTAATTTTTATTAGTATATGGTAAATTAGTAAGCACTCGTCACCTTAATAATGTTAAAGGAGTTTAACTCTATTCAAATTATGTGCAGTAATCACTTTCATGTTCTGCACCAATCACTTGAATGCTTTGAATGTGATGTAATTCCTTAATTGTTTGTGGTTCATTGGCTATATATATCACATTATGTTTAGGGCGTGGTTGCCTTGAGAAAGGTCCCAGTGGGGACCGAAATAATAAGTTGGCTAAAACATGCTTCACCTAAATACATATTTTTTGTTTGCTGCTTCTTTTTTGGAAATATATGCAAGTCTTAACCATGCAACTGGGTGAGGTTGGGAATAGGTGTGCCACCCATTTCACTGCTATATAGTGAAGTCCATTTACATGCAGTATGTAAATCAATTTTTTCTGTGCTATGTCTGTCCAGAACAATGATTGACCCTTTCTGCATCTATCCCTCCGGAAGCTTCTGCATGACTTCTATGGTGTGGTTTCCCAGCAGTAAGCATAACTCCTGGGCACTTCCCTGCAGCAGTGTGCATGTACTCAAAAGAAAATTCTCACTCCTGCAGTATGTGTGTCCAGTAATATGTATTCCTTCAATAATATCAATGGCTCTCTATGAGTGCATGTTCCCCCTGTATCTCAGGGCCACTATTGTGGAGTACACTGGGTACTGTTGTCAGGGGCCCAGTGAAATGTTGGTCCCAGGTGGGCGTAAACAGTTTTTTTGTTTTACTATGTGAGACTTCTTTAACATGATTTGTGCAATTTGGGAAATTTGTTTAATCCCCGAAATATGGTCTTCTACAAGAATCTACCTTGACATGGTGGCAGGTTTAATAATCTTGTGGCATGGGTGCATGGTCTTAAACTGCCAGTTTACTTGTACAGGCCCCAACATTCCAGTGGTAGCCCAGTGCTTTACATCTGCATTATGTCTGACTACCAGTCTTCCACGGTCTCTGAATAATAGAGCCCATGCCTGCAACATATATTTTAGCCTCTATTTATCTTCTGTGCTGCCAGTAGCTGTTACTTCTGGTGTCCCCTTTTTGATTGTCATGAATTTGTTCCAGAGATATCTTTGCAGCTGAGCCCCATTTTCTCTGTCTGTGAGTTGATGACACCCATTTGACTCCTCTTGTACAGTTCTCCAACAAGGGGTAATCTACTTCTGTGGAGAATGGCTTAATGTAGCCTAGATTGCTTGGTTAGAGGCAGAAAGGTGAAGTCAAAGATGTGAATGATGCATAATCTCCATAAACCTTTGTGGAATAGGTAGGCACTATATAAATAAAGAATTATTATAATTATTATATTAATTGTAAATAAAGGCAGGAGATTTTTTACAGCTGTGCTCTGAAAGTAGGGATGATGCATATCTAGAATGTTGTTTGGGTCTGAATGTACAAATTTGGATTTGTACAAATCCCTTGCCCTTGACAGAACAGACTCCAACCCATGAATTTAAATCATTGGAAAACTGAAGGTTATGCAAATATTTGTACTTTTGTTCAAATGTGAAAAGCAAATTAGACTTCCTATTCAGTTCAGTATTGACCAAAGCCATGTTTAAAGGCATATATTGCACTGACTTCATAGCAGAGTTTCAATGTTACAATTAAAGCTGCCCCAGACCATGGCCGCCATCAGGGGGGGGCACAGGGGTACAAGTGTTCCCGGGCCTGTGCCTAAAGGGGGGCCCGGCTGTGCTGCGGTTTTTTTAAATAGCCGGGCCCCGCTTGGCAGTGCCGAAAATGTGCCGCCTCTTTAAAAGTCCAGAAAAAAAAAGCCCCTGAACTGCCGAAGTCCTGAACTGCCAAAGTCGTGAAAAGAGCCAATCTGCCAAATCACGAAACCACGAAAAGACCCAAAGACACGGAAAGAGCCGAACTTGAAGTCCTTTTGTTTGTTTGTTTGTTTTTTTTTTTTTACTTCTAGGGGGCCCTGACATCCAATAGCTTTTTATAACTTGTGTTTGGTTAACCGTTTTTAGCGCTGATGTCTGTGTGGTCTTTTAACTGTGGTGTGGGCGGGGCCCAGGGGGCCTTAAACATTTTGTTGTACGGGGCCCCATGATTTCTAATGGTGGCCCTGCCCCTGACCAAAGATTAGAGCATAATTTAAGCTTATTCAGACTTGTTGGGACAGGTCTGCACTGCATCAACTCTATAGATCCTTCTCAACAGGTTTTTAAACCTGGCCAAGGGATGTCTGCCTGATTTCTGGTCACATATCTATTGGAAAGGCCATTGGGGAGGGCCCATTCATGCGCAGATAAGCCGCCAACTTGGGCTAAAAGGGCCAAATTGGCATCTTTAATGTGTGTATGGCCAGTTTAAGTTACTAATTTAATAGTTGCACTCTTGTCATGAATTTGTGGTAGATGATTTGAGTCCAGTGATGGAACTAGCCTTTTTAAACTCGGCATATTAAGTATACTCGCGATTCTCAATACTAAGCTCATTTTAATTCATTGAGGTCCATATTTATCCATATTTAGTGAGCCTTTTATTAAAACGTGTTGATCCATAGAGAAGTCTGTGAAAATATAGTTAGAGTGCCATAAAATCCCTTGCTGTGCCTTCTGTGATCCAGTGATCTGCAATTCTGCGGCCCGGCTTTAATTAGCTTGTGCGATAAATGTTTCCCATGGCACTATATACAAAGCCTTTGTAAAATCTAGACAATAGCTTGTTCAAAACTATTTGTTAACTGATCTGCTCTTGGTAATATGCAAGGGAAATTATGGTATTTGATCTAATGCTGACTAATTCAACAATCCTCCACACAAGTACACCATAACCCTGACAAATTATCCCAAATATGTTGACTCAGAAGTCTTCCTTTTATGCTGTCTTTTTCAGGGTGCCTCTCATCATGGGGAAGAGGCGCTGCATATCAGCAACCGAGAACAAGCCATCCTTGGGATGCTGTGGAGTAAAGAAACCCAAACTGTGCCCTCCTTCTGGCAGCATCCAGCCTTCTGTCACAAATAACTGCCAGCCTTCTGAAGACAAGACAGTGGGTCCAGGTGCCCTCACCCCACTCTCCCGGCCTAACGGGATCGCAAGAGAGCAGTCGGTTGTGACCGCTGAAATGGGCTGCTACTGCTTTGATGTCCTCTACTGTCACCTACATGGTCTCCCACAACCACGCCTACCACATTTCACCAACGACCCTTAGTGAGTATCAGATGTACAGCCCAGATCTATCATGGGCAATAAGAGATTAGAGAATAAGTGGTCTCACATATTTACCCTCTTGCCTTTCATTTAGAAATTCTGCAATACCTATAATTGTGTCTGCGCAGCCCAAAATAGCCTGGCTAACAGGATACACAATCATACTAACAGATCTGCAGAAATCGTATGCATGCTCCGAAATGAGTTATTCATAGCATATACATCATCAGACAGCTGTAACGTCTAGCATTTCCCACGGTGCAAGTATCTGGGAACTGTCATGGCTCAGAGACAATGATGGCCAGTTCCATGGCCTCTGGCTGCTTAGGACTGTCATTTATTTTAGCTCATTATATATTCTCATCTTTTTACTACTCTTTAACCCCCTGTCCTGTAGTTATCCATGTTATAAATTTGCTGTCTTTGGAGTCTGTTTTGAATTTAAGATGACTATATAATGAGCTAAAATAAATGACAGTCCTAAGCAGCCATGGACCTGGCCATCATGGTTTCTTAGCCAAGCCATGACTGTTCTGAGCAAAAAATTACACCATGCAGTAGAGTCCTGCAGCGGGTCAGGTACTCTCGGCTTACCCCCTAAAAAAGCGGGTACCATGCGGGATGAGGGTAGGATATATGGTGCGGGCATAGTTGCGGGTCTCCTCTAAATTTCTTATCTTATGTTATATTGTCTATATTTTACTCCTTTTAAATTTTTACAAAATGTTTTTCTGTTCCTGCCCACTTTTGATGATGTTCGCAGCAACAGCACCTCCTGTTTAAAGGAGAATTCAGCAGTTTTTTTTAATAAAAAAAAGCATACATATAAAAAATATGCATGTTTTTGTAGATGTAATGAACTATAGAAAGCTGCAGCAAGAGACACTATCTCCTTATATACTGATATTTTCTTTAGTATTTATACAGCCCCTATCAAATAAAGCAACTCTTGTCAGTTTAATTTGGCTCTTGTGTTTTTCACATTTCATATGCCTGCCTTAGTATGCAATCTACTTATAAAAACATCTTTACTGCATGCTGACACTTTAAAGGAGAACTCAACCTGTAATAAAAAATAAATCCTCCCCTTAATTATTTTAATTTCCCCATTCTAGCCCCTTGTTTGTTACGTGGAAGGCTGGACGTGAAAAACGTCTTCGAGGCTGTATTGGGACCTTCTCTGCCATGAATCTTCACTCAGGACTCAGGGATTACACCCTAACCAGGTACTGAGAGCTCTACATATGTTTGCTCACAACTCTTTGTACTACTAATGGCATATCTATGCAGTAATAGTATCTGAGCCCTCTTTCTTTCTCCTGATAACCTCCATGACTACTTTGTGGTCAAAATGGTAAACATGCCAGCAGGTGGCATTCATTCATAGAAACCATACATGCATCCCTTTATATCTTGGAATTACATGTAGTACTGGCAGATTGTCTTCTATTTACATACACATGTGATATTGATATCCATGCACAGATGGTAGATACCAGTAAAGATAAATATTTTGTCTCAAAACTGCCTGAAAGGGACAGTATATGCCTTTTTTTAACATTAGATCAACAAACAGGGCTTGTTCTAAACATACTTTAGGCCTATTGTTTTAATGAAGGTTTGTATCTATTATGCTGCAGTGCTCTTAAGGACAGCCGTTTCCCACCACTTACTCGTGAGGAACTGCCTAAACTGTCCTGCTCTGTGTCTCTACTCACCAACTTTGAGGATGTGGGGGACTTTCTCGACTGGGAGGTGAGCATTTTCAAGGAGTATAGACATTGGCAAGCAGTTGTAGCCAAGGTGCCCCATAGAAGAAATGGTGCACCCAATGGGCATTTTTGCCAGTTTAATGCCTATTGTTCGTGCACATTGACCCAGAAGTTGCTTAGTATTATGTGACCATGTGATCATTCATTGCGCCAAATACCACTTCAGTATTATTCATAGGGCAAATGTTCCTTGTTTAATTTCTGATGGGAATAGAATAGAAAATGTGCTATGTTTCATCCAGTGTTTAGCTGCCTCATGTGGCACTTTATCATGTACACCAAAAAGCCATTATTTTCATTTGGATATTTATTAAAGCATTCATAGCTGTTGTGAGCTCATTTAAAAATCTCCGCTGTCAAACAAATATTGTCTGCCCCTCCTCTATGCCTTAGACATTCAGCACTTCCTAGATGTCACTGCTCTCCGCACATCCCCACA